>JAAAYG020024654.1:3230-17340 GCA_009936455.2 Tomocerus minor | reverse complement strand
GTCTAAAATGACTACCTGTGCCCGAATGAATTAGAGTGATGATGGTGACCATGATGGTGATCATGATGATCATGATGGTCGTGATGATCATGGTGATCATGGTGTTCAGGGAGTCCATAGCCATAACCATGAGAATGTCCAAAATGGATTTTGCCATCTCCTAAAGAATGTTCGTGACCGTGTCCGTGGTCGATAGAATGTTCATGGTGGTGTCCGTGTCCATGATCGATAGGATGTTCCTGAGGTCCGTCTTTGCCCAACAAATTTTTCGGAAAGTAATATTTGGGATGTTCTTCAATTCCCGACTTCCCTCCATCGTAATTGTGATTTTCATGGTGGTGAGGAAGATGCTCTTTCAAATCCACTTCTACGTTGTTTATCTGTGGATTGTCATGCAGAGGATACTGTTTTGAATTCGAATGTGACAAATCTCCATAATAAATCGTTGGAAGCTTAGGTAATTTTTCTTCTTTTTCTACCTGATCTGTAGAAGAGCTGTTGTACTGATCTCTATGACTGTCATACAGTTTTAGAGCTGCGGGAGGTATTTTGTTTCCTCGCGTGTGTTTCTTCGTCCGAACTTCTTCTCCAGCCGAAAACTTAATCTTACTTGAGTTTTGGTTAGAGGAACTTCTTTGCTCAGCAAAACGAGCATAATCAAATGACGGTTTAAAGCCATTGACTCCTTGCCTTGAGGAAAAATCTGCAACAGTTGTTGCAACGGGGCTTGTAGTGGTGCTCACTAGAGATCCGTCTAGTCCATCTGTTGAACTTGATGGACGATTAACTTGCAGAGATTCTGTTGTTACAGCCGCTACAGCACTGAGAGTCAAAGTTGCTACAAAGATGTAGCTGGCACAGAATCTGTGCCCAAGCATCTTGATTTTCATCTGAAAGAGAAAAACAACATTTATGTTTCAAAGTAACAAAACGAAATATTTCTACCAGAAAATGTTAAGGGTTCTGCAAAATTAAAGCGTTTTATATGTAGGTGTTATATTACTTTCCATACATATTAGGTTTTCCAAAAATGTTCTTTGGAAATATTGAAATAAAGAGAATTATTAGCATAGGTGTATGACATTTGTTTCTGTGGTATATGTTTTGTGCAGTGACACATTCTGGTTGTGTTGCGTATTGAATTTGTCCTGCATTTATCCCTAATTAAATAGCATAATAATAATGTGACTACCTACTATAGTTTACTATGTAGCCTACTTTTATGGTGTGATTTATACGAATATCAATGCAAAATGCAAATGAGATTTTCGTAAATATCTGTCTGTGGGTTATAATGCCAAGATACTTAATATGCTCAAAGTATTAAAGATAAGTGCTTGAACTGAGGAAACTCAATGACAATTTCATAGAAGAGGGGCTTTACAGGTCTGTTAAGTAGCCTTAATACTATTAGATACGGAACGCATTCGTATTATTACACACACACTTAGGATAGACAACGAAATTAGCAAATGTCTTATTTATTTACAGTCTCACTATTCTTTGGTACAACCAACACAATATAAAGCAAATACATACAAACACGAAGAAAATATTTGCATATAACTTTTATTATTGACACAGTGGAAGATTCAAAGCAACAGAAATCTGCATTGCGTATAAAATAAACCAATTTCATTTCCGGCTGTGTCTGTACACATTGCTCAATCGCTCTGCTTGGATCCTTCTAGAACGACAACTAAGTAGTGTGATAATATTAATGCAGCGTACGCTAACTATTAGAGTAAAAATGCGTTTAAGAAGTTTTCGTTCAATCATTGTCTTTCCTGTAATTAATTGTGCCATGCACATGCTAACATGTTAGAGGAGGAGAAACGCTGAGATATACACAGATGCACATATATAGCTTGGTACCAGCCCCAAGCAAGTCATTTTAGTTGCCTGTTTGCATACAATTTGCATTTAATGATCTAAAATATAACACAGATTGGCTCTAACAAGCAAAGATCTTTGTATGAGCAATCAGTAAGTCTGTGTAGCAGTAAGTAGCTAGGTACCTACTTTGGTTAATAAATGTTTCCATTTCGCGTTATAATTTTTGTCTTCACCTAATATAGTATTTCACAAAATCCATCAGTTGGATTTTGCAAAACTCTCCGGATTGTCCATTATGTACCCAGTCGACAACGTTTTGCAAAAGCAAGAAACAATCTATGAAGGTGCCTAAACCTTTTAGTTGAAAGATACCTGAGAATATTTTGAAAATAGGAATTATTTTCATCCTGATGCTGCAAAAATTTAGGTGTGTTATTAGGCGCAGAGCTATGTTGATCCAGTTGTATATATACTAAGCATCTTTCTCATAAATATTAATCTGAAAGATTTATGAGTGAATTAGCCAATTTTGTTAAAATCTGTTGAGATGGGTTTCATAACGAATAGTTTATTTCATAAAATATTTCTGATTGGTTGATGACTCATTATTTAAAACTTTTCACCTAGTATATTATTTGTTTCCGGTGCATTCACTAACATAGATATCATTATGTATGAGGCTTTGTAGCGTAAGATGTGATTGGTTAATCACCAGATGTAATAACTTGAAATGGTAAGAAAAAATGGTCATTAGTTGTCTCTTTACCCGTCCAATGATCGAGTAAATTCAGTTCGTAGTAATTACTGACTAAAAGATAATATATGTAACCTCTTTGATTGCGTTACAGTTTCAGATAAGATTTTGAATGTTACAGAATTAGGCAAACAAATGTAGTATATCCTCTTTGAAAATCGCCTCGAGTTCACATAAACGAAAGATGGAAGTAATTTGCCAAGTGTAGTACCTATTTAATTGTCGTTTATAAGCACAATTAGCCGTAAAATCAAATTGCATGAAAATGAAAATCCTGACATGTGAACACATCTAGAGTAAATGGGACTTGGCTGAAATTGTGTTATTGTTTGTCCCGTTTTGATTTTTTTAATCACACTGCAGGAATACATGTGAGAGGGATGCAGAGAAAATGTAAAACTATCAAGCTAATTGCCTGGGGTTGAAATGTCATCCCATAAAAAGTAACGACTGCAATTTTTGCTTTCATTTGTCACTCACATTATTTTTGGTCACATGAAGCTAATAATTAAAATTGCATACTACTCAGTGCTCCAACCCATTCATACTCACACAGGGCTTAGATTGTAATTTTGATGGGATTCTATAAAGAAATCCATTATCTTGTAAATTCCCTTGAAAACAAAAGTCACGTTGATTTCAGATTCTGCAATAGACTCATTTTTGTATATCTTGTTACTTTTAGTCAAGGTGAAATGAACAGAAAGATTTTTTTTACATGTGTTGTGGTATTATCTAAACTTTAAGCCCAGCTAAGTTACCAACAACCTTTGCCTCTTCGCCACGCTGTGCATCAATCAGATAACATTAACTAACACTATGTGTAATTGGTTGGTGGACCTCGGCTATAAATATGAACTTCTTTTACATTAATTAAATTTCTTTTGCCTACCTGCTGATATGCCAACTTTAGTTATCTATACATACACACATAACGTAGGTATTACAGCTGAAAAAAAGATATCGATAGTCCTAACATAACTATATTAAAATAGACGATAGACATGTAAAACTGATGATATCTATTACCAACTGACATGATAACGAAAACCTTAGCATTCATTTTCTATTTGGAAAAGAACTTTGGCAGATTCAGATAATCTTATTTGATTCGAGATGCAATTTAGATTTCTTGTTTATTTTTGTAGCATAATGTGATGTAGTGTGTGTAGCTATGATATTAAGATGATATAATCAGTTCCGTACTTTTAAAGGTAAAGTAAATATTTATAAGTGTATCCTAAATGAAGATAATTTTGTTTACTTGTCAAAGAACTTTGATCCACTAACAATAAGATACTACGATTTATTCGTCAACTTCAAATTATTTTCCTAAATCTGTGCAGACACTTTTGCATATTGTTTGAGACAGTCACTAAATAAAGGGTTGGCCTTTGTTGTCAACTAGAGATCATGATCAAAATCAAATGGATTAAATGTTTTCTAAAACGCGAAACTAAAAGTGCAGACAGAATGCTTTGATCTTTTAACACCAGCCACGCAAATAATTGAGTTGTGTTCTAATAAAAACAAAGTGAAATGAAATCGTGATGGTTGCCAGTTGACCACAAATGCCATCATCATTACCATCGTACTTGTCATGTCGGTAGTGCAATTTTTTTGTGACGTACGGTAAATTGCATTTTCTGGCGAGATCGAGATCTCTTTTGTTTTAAATGTCAAAGCGTAAGTATGTTTCTACAGCTTGTACTTAAAGAGCACATTTGGTTATAGCCAGGACACGAAAGTAAAGTGAACACAGAGAATGTAATACATTAGTTTTGACTTTTTTAGGTCTGTGCTGTCAAGAGTTGCGAGTGACGAACTGTTTTTCTGTGTATCTTATACTTTACACTGCATCGCAGACGACTCACGTCTCTACAATAACACACAGTCAAAATCTGAGTTAAAATTTAGAAGCTAATGTGTGTAAAATCCTACGTAATCCCATTAATGACGAAAGGATGAAACTAAATATATAGACATATTCAGTGTTGCAAGTATTTCGTACAAGGATAGTCCCTAGTATGTAAAGAGAGAAACACTTTTGATACTATAATTATTAACTACGCAACATGACTCTAGGACTAAATAAAGAAAATAAAAATGCGTGATGCATACTCATTACCTATCTCACACAGTCAAACGACTCTAATGTAAGATGTGTTAACAAATATTTCTTTAGAATTTCAAAAACCGTCTCAAGAAAATTGCATTTATAAAAGTAGAGTAGAAACACTGCACTAGTTTCAAAATTCTTCATAATGTGTACTAATACACATTGTTAATTAATGATGTACCTAATATTTATTTGTCTACAAAGAATGGGTATTAAGAAGATATGAAAATTTACTTTTAGCCTTAGACTCAAAACGACTACTACATAAATGTGATAAATATTGATTAAAAATAGTGTTTCTCACCTTCAAACGAAATCCAATTACATAAATCCGTTATTTGAGCAATGGGTAAATTTTAACAAGAATGTAGTGCTGTAGTGTTAATTCCAGTTTTTCACCAAAAAAATCTGCAATGAATATTTCAATCCCTAAATCACAATTGTAAAATGGGACACGAAACTAATGAAAGTAAAAGGAAACCTATGTGTCTGAGTGCAAATGTTTATCTGCAAAAATTTCTCTCGAGATCATTTTCTTTTATATGTTTTATGTTTAAGTATTTCTTTGGTTTACCTTCAGTCGAGCTCCTTCAGCAGAATACTACTGATATATAGTAAGTTGGTATGGTAGGTACACTCATCACAGCCACATGCCCAATTAAGAATGTACCTCAAGGAACAGTACAACACACGAGGCACATGTAAGTATAAGTGTTAGGGCAAGGGTTGATGTATATCATATCATTATGTTAACTTGGGTGCGCTCCTATCAAATCAAATGATTATAGCACAGAGTACAATGGAATAGAAAAACAAAAAAGCACACCAAACCCAAATATCATTCATGAGTTTTACTAGACTAAAGCAAACTATTTAAAGTAACGAAGCGAAGCCAAAACGTCTCCTCCTGCACTTAAACATAAATATTACAACTCATTCATAATCATTTCATATCTAGGTATAACATTTTGTGCTTAATAAAATCTACCTGCGTATTATCTGCATACAAAAATACAAATACATAAAATTAATTTGCTTTGATAGCCCTACCTTAAAACGTAATTACATTTTAATCTGATTACAAAGAGATCTCAGCCACTATCTACTATATTTAAACATACTTAAACATCAATAAAGCTAAATTTTCCTTTGCATATATTCAACTATTAGTTTAACTAGGTAGGTAACGCTGTAGCGCTTTGATTTGTATGAACGTATTAATGTGCACAACATTCGTATTTTAGTATAATGCACAATGATTTGAATTTTTAAATACTTTCTTGAGGTTACGCTTATGCATGCTTCGCTTTTGGTGTCCTTTGTCTCATGCAACATTCGACTGTGTATTATAATCATCTATATCCCGGAACGAACTTTATTTTCACAGTATACTGACAGCATGAGTGTTATTAACAATTGCTGTCTATTAAACCTACAGCATACATTATTTCAATGCATTTTAATACAACGAATTTTTGAAAAGTTTGCTGCTGTCATGTAGAATGATATGTGCAGTTTTAATATATTATTGTATTAGTATTAATGTCAATAATACTAAAATTCATACATTGAGTCGTATGTATGTATAAAGGATACCTGTTAATTTTTATTGTCCCACTGTTAGATTGAAACTCATGCATGGATTCAAATAAGCATGACATTAAAGATACCAGCCTATAATTTTCTTTAGAAGAAAACCTTTCGAATTAGTAATCCGCCACGCCACACCTCAACTTATAACTTCTCTGCACTTTATCATTATGTTAACTAGCTAATGCGTAAATTTTAGCACGCGTTGACTGGGATAACAATTAAGTTTATCGACGGACTTACTTTTACTCGTGCGCTGTGCATGCAACTAATTAAAATGTAATGTAAAGAAAGAATTCCCATTTGTGTGATTGTAATTGTAATTAAATTTAAATGGTTTGTCTAAATGTGTGATTGCATTTTTCATTGTGGTAAGCAGATTTAAAATGGTTAAGACTTTAGTGTAATTAGCCATAATTTATCATATTCATTTAATGCCAATGAACATGCATTTATTAGAGAGCGATGAACATTGTTCTTTTAGACGATGAATGTACGACACTTTTAAATGGAATTGAAAAATAAGATTTAAAAGGTCAGACGTGCATACTTAAAAATCATTGAACGTGTCAACATGTAATTTAGCCATTAGAAACGCAGTGCTTTTGGTATTTGTCTACCGATTTGCTGTAATTTGGGACATTTGCACAGGTATACATATACAATATTGTAGGACTGTTTCAATATCCCGTGAGTTGAAAGTTTTTCATAAAAGAATCCGCAATAGTAATAGATACTACTACGATAACTACAGCATTACGCATTGCTATGATCCTAATTGCAATGTTGTAATACTGTTAATTACACGAAGTAATTAAATTTCTGGTTACATTACATACACAAAAAGTAGTTCACACCACGAGCAGTAAAGAATTACGCGAACGATAAAAAATTGTATAAAGGAACTGAGCAAATGTTCAAATCAAGTGCACTGTATAGGTACAACTTTTTGCCTAATACAAATAAGTAGTGCAAATCTATTAAAAACGATTAAACAGCAGTATTTGCTTAATTTCTCGAAAACTATTATATCATTCAGTCTTAATGGCAAATCATAGTTTAACGATTTAGAAAGTAACAGTAATGATGCATTGTCGAATTGCTAATATGAAAATTGCAGTTATGCGAACATTTGCACATTATATTAATTTCCAGCATTGACCTGCTCCATAAACTTCATTTAAAGACCCATTCCATATGCGATTTGCATTAAAACGGTTGCCTACTCTTTACATGCTAATGCTAAACTTATCGCAGAACTTTTTGAGTCACACAAGACACCGGGAGCCGATTTTAATGAGATTTACCCATAAAATTCTAGAAACATTATCTACATTTTGGACCGTTTGAAGTTTAGGATAAATTGTTGCTCTATTTGAAAAAAATTAGTAACATATTTACGATAAATTACATGTAATTACTTTAATATTTAAAAAAAATGGAGTTAGTTATAAAATAAAGCCATTTTGCATTGCTGAGGAATATTGGTAAGGAATATTGGTAAGGAATATTGGTAAGGAAAATTGCTATTGTCGAATTACCGGTCTCTATTGTATTGAAATTGTTGATATTCATAAATTGTAAGGGTTTTTTTCCCAAAAACTTCCCTTATACATCTTCAGTCTTCAGAAACCTAAAGGAATTCATTCTATTTCATAAATAATAACTGATCGCAGTTTCTTTCCTAAACTATATCACATTATACGCTAAACCAGCAAGTCAATTTCATACACATAATACGCAACCAAAAAGGGGTGGAGCGTTTATTTATGCGTACTATTTTCTGTTAATATAAGTTCATTCTGAACTTTGTTAGAATTTATGCAAAGTAACATGGCAAATTATCTAAACTATTACTGTACAGGTTGGTATAATGGTATAAAAATATGCAAGTTTGTGTACAATACTGTATTCCATTCCTATATGTGTACATATAGTGCACATAAAAATGTCAGAGAGCAAACATGTTGTCGTAAAGGTTTCCCGGTTCAAAGCAATCAATCATTTTCCATAGCAAACTTTTGCGTTATAGATCCGTTTCGATATCGGTCATTCGTACTGTCTTTGCAGGATTGAGTATTCAGTTACATTACAAACACGTAGCATAACCATAACAAAAGATGTTTCTGAAATCATTTTACTCATCTATGATCCAATAAATACTGATGATAATTATGGAGAATGGAACCCTGAGGGGAAGCATTTCGAGATAATTATATAATTGCGTGTACAAAAGTGAAGGAAACATAATTTTCAGAATGACGTACCTATACTTTTTAGCAGATGAGCAAATTATGTCCTTAGCTGTTATCATAGTTGCATCGTATAGTCATATAATTTCCTTTCTAACCAGTTCTCGTTCTATGTATCAAAGAATATCTTATCCTCCTCAAAAATTGTAGCATTTAATCAGGCATTATGCTTCAATAAGCTTCTTTGAAAGAATTTAGGTCAAAAATATTTTCATTAAATCTATTAGTGATTACATGTAATTTTTAAATCTGTTCGTTGAGATATTTTTTCTACTTTGATTATTTTATGGAAATGAAACGACAAAGATACAAGTGATGCAGCACAGAAGTAAATCGGAAAGGATGTAACAAGTACTATTGAAACATAAGGCGAAGAACTGATTTGTTACAGTTTAGTTAGAGTCTGTCTACCGTCTACACGATTACTCAGGTTGCAATTTTGTACAGTTAGTTGCGTGTTCCAAGAATCACTCTAGTCACCGCTGAGTTTTGACGAAATATTTCGCTTCAATCTTCAACTAAGTCACAAAAGTAGAATTCGAGTGTAATGCTTGTGTTTACTTCTAAATGCACTTAGCAATTTATATGTAATTGAAGTACTTAATATTTCCTAACGACAACCGATTCCACTGTTGTGATGCACTACAGATGTGTCAAATAGGAAATGTTAATCGAAAGAAAAATGTTGCTAGAAAGTTTTGAAGCATAATTTATTTAATTGTATAAAAATCATTAAAATGTTTTTGGGATTGGCTTGGCTTAAAAAATATTTTCCATTTTTGTCTATACAAGTAGATTCTTTCGAAATACACCCATTTTTTCAAAGCTACTAATCTCTAAGTGCATAAGAGGAACAAGGTGTTTATCGTGGAAGAGAGTAATCTTTGGTAAGTTATAGTCACGAAATAAGAATGCAAGTATAACACTTAAATATTGTAACTGAAAATTATGAGAGCAAATCTTCATAATTTGAAGCATTTATTTTCAACCTTCAATGCTAAAATTGCTCTGAGATCTTAATATCCCACTAAAATGACACATAAAAGGGAATATTTGTTTCAACTGTGCTTTAAAGTGTGCAGACCCCCCGCTAATAAAATTCGCTTGATGAGAGAAGATATGAGAGTGCGCTACTGGATGTTTTCTTTATTCGTAATATCTTGTGAGTAAATTATAGGTTAAAGCATTAGCAGAAGTTGTTTAATCTATATAGCGTACGTGAACGTAGTTAATGTCGGTTTCTCTAAAATCGTAGTTAATTTATTTAATATAATAATAGGAAGATTGGGAAGAAGGAGAGGATCTTTGCGTGACACACGCTCATTCTCCTCTTGGCGACGACTTTATAGAGAGTGCATAGGAGGAGGATAGTCAAAAACATATCAAAATCCCAGTGTATCCTGTGTATTTGCTACCTACTGTTGTGCAGCGAAATAGAGCCCTTTCTCTGTAGACAACTCGCTCTGGTATCCCACTCAGTGACAAATTACGTATATGACTCTTTGTTTTATGTCTTTCTTTTCTTTGATTTACTCCAGCTACTTTATGACTTGGTTTACTAAAGATAAGTAGCATGTGGCAGTCTGATACATTTCTGCATAAACTTAAATGAAATAAATAGAACGAAATTCATGCTTATGAGACTGAACAATAATAAAACGACACCAAGCAAGCAACAATTGTAATCACACTCATCTTAATCGTCATTTCTCTTGTCTTACTTTATAGCTTTTGATCTCTATGATTTTTACTGCTTTTCTTATTGCATTTAAATAAAATAATACTTTAAATATATTTATGCACCTTATAGCATGATAAGCCTCTGTGTAGACTTAAATCTGCTTCAAGCTAGGCTTCACGTTTCACGATCTGAATACGGTGAAATGTTATAATGATTTCTATGTGACATCCTTTGATTTGACATTTACGTTGTTTAGATCTCATATTCTATTTTCTTCTCTTAGTAACTCTCTTACTATTTTGACTATTCCAGTCCAATGATTATCATTAAATTTCTCTTTAATCCTAATTATAACACCCACTACTTACACCATATGCCTACTGCCTACACACAGAATATTTTTGTAATCTAATATCACATGTATTTTATAGTCAACTTCACTAAATAATGAATTGAGTACGAGGTAATGATGACTTTGAAGACCATCTTTATTCGTTTGAGTAATATTAACCTGTCAATAGACGAAATCAGCAATAAATCTAATTTCTATGGGAGGTCCCAATAGCAAAACCACGCTTTTATTGTTAGAAAATAAAATATAAAAATGTGAACATATATTTTATATGTACAATTTAGAGCCGCGTATGTATGTAAACTACCAATTAACCTAACTCAGTCAGTTAATGTTTCTTTTCCGTTTCTTTATTCTGTGTTTTCAACAGGATTTTTACATTAGGGATGTTTCCGAGAGCATTGGAGTGAATATAAATGAATGTTGTCTTGCGTTGTCGTAAAGAAAAGAAATAAACTAAAGATAAATGAAGGCAGCAGATGTATAGCTGTATGTGCAAACGCATGATAGTCATTTTAGTGTATGCATGTAAGAAATAATATAGTGTAGGTAGTTAGGTACTGGTGTTTATTACGTGTTTATGTTGTTCCTCCGTTTGCACTTGCAGATGTTGACTGAATAAATGTGTAATGTAACGTAATGATAGGATTAAGTAGGTACATAGCTTTGCTATGCTTTGTGAAGTCGTCATGTCCGTTTCCTATTTCTAAACCTTTTTGTTGTACTGTAAGTGCATTTGTATTGTAAGTAGGTAGTTATGTTAGTTGCACATGTAGGTGTAGATATAATTTAAATCAGGGAAATATCTACAAGACTCAACTATGAATTAACTACATTTACCCATAGACACCTTAGCTTACATTTGTGTGACTGAACTTTTATGTACACATATTTGTAGTTTGGCACAGTCAGTGGGTAAACAAACTGACTGAAATTGGGAACTACCTGCAGGTACCTGTATGTTAAATCTTTTTGACAAAAGCTTAGCGTAAATTATTCAAGGAGTGCATAAAAAATTCTGTTTAACTCTACGTCTAATCTAATCTCATCCACCATAAATATCTTTTAACATTTATGTGTACTTTATTTATTTTCCAATTGTAAAGCAAAATCTGCAGTAAACTGTACACAAGTATTACTATTAAGTATTAGAAATATTTTAAGGGCATTATGTAAATCACTAGATTTATTATTTTCTTATCTTGTCAGCAGTTACAAAACGATGCCAATGAAAATAGTGAGCATTTGCCAATGACATCCCTTACCCTTACGGTGAATTTGCAGATTTAAATGATGCATTTACAAGAAATTCTACTGAGCAAAGTCCTACAGGCAGAGATTGAGGAAAAGCAATAATATTTACTAGTGTCGATGCGTAGGTATGTTGTGCAGGTGTTTAGAAGCAATTATATAGTGCAGATGCATAAAAGGCACTTACTACTAATTGTGTGCTGTGTACTACATAACTTGGGCATATGAGTTTGGTAAATCCCAGTTTAGCCAAAATAAAGTTTACATATCCTGCTATGCAAGCAGCCTAATGGAAAGACTACCCCCTAAGAAGCTAAAATAAAGAATGATCTATTAAATTGAACGGAGAAGGACGACTGAGCGACCCATTCTCTTCTTTGTGCACATCTCTAGCGTAGTACTTTAGATCAGTCAGAGCAAGACTTCACTTTATTGTTACTGTTGTGCGTTAAACGGGAGTTAGTCATTTATAGTGCTGTGCACAAAAGACTGGAATGTAATGTTACACACCTAGCTATACCTGTCTACCTGTAATGTAATTCATAAATTGTCTACATCCTTACAGGGATAATTACGTCCCATCCAATTTTATCTCTTCTAAATTAAGGTGTCAATTAGCAAAAGTAAACGTGCTTTGCTTAGTTTACTAAGATTTCAATTTAACTGAAAATAGCAACTCCATGAGTTTAATTATAAACCATCGGTACCTATATTATGAGATCCTCAGAAAATAGTTATAAGTAAGATGAACGTAAATGCTACGATAAGTTCTGAACGTGGTAAATGATGGGAGAGAGGGATTTTCGCTGATATGTGAATGTCATAACGTGACGAGCGCAAAGTAGAATTTATATAGAATGAATATCTTTACAGTGTGTTGAATAAGTTGCAACAAATAATTACATCGCTCAAAAAATCAATTTACAAGTACACTTTATACAATAATATGTTATATTCTCACTTGGTAAATCAATTAATTAAGGTGCAAACGTTAATGTGTAATCTATTATTTTTAGACGAATATATTTATTTTATGATAATGAGTAAGTGTAATCGACTTTTATAAATACATTGAAACTAAGTATTGTGCAGTAAAAAAAGTATTTGTAGATACCAAAAATTTATTTGTCAGCAACTGAAAGAAAATTGCTAAAGACACCTGTTAAAAATTCTGTTGTGTCGTAATCTAAGTGGGAACCGCTTAGGATCTATTCATGATCTTTAGTATCACTTTTGTGAAATCTTGTACAGATATCTAATAGCTATACGCAAGAAAGGGCGACGGTCTCATTTGAATTGATGGGAAATGCAACGGTGTTACGGCCATAAACTTAGAGGGTCAAGAGCACAATTCAAAGTAGTAGCTCTTGAAAATGTAATTCTAATTCGTATACATCCGCTTAGTTCTCTTTTCTCCAAAAAAGATATACAGTAGGTAATAAACACTTATTATGTGTTTTTAGGTGTTTGTGGGTGTACTTACAAGTTAGATGTCTAGTGCTTTGGTTTCCATTGACAGAATAGCATGGGATGGGTAAGCAGAGAACAGAGGAGATGAATTCAAAAATGATGATGCACATACATGCATATAATTCGTACCTACGGAGCATGTATAAATAGTTTAACTCTGCATGTAGTTTTGTTATTGGACATTACCTTGTAATCTTTCATTTCAAATTGCATTTAGGTAGGCTAAATCTACTACGTCATTCAGAATCCCGACCTGACAGAAAGGGATTCGCATAATACACAGGTGTGCACTGTGTGTGTGTGTGCAAATAATTCAATTATGGTAGTTCACAAACATCCAGCCAGCTTATCAGATTAAACAGAGTGAACTATATTAAAGCCTCGTTTGAATTTTCAATGTTATTTCATGTTTGGGAGAAGGCACACATTGGAAATTATCTAGTCAATTTAATATCTTTGCACGACTTGCAAAAGGAATTCATCCATTTGTATGAGTTCATCTCATCATTTTGCAAGAGCATAGTGGCTATAAACTAAATATGTAAACCAAGTGCAAACATTGCAGTGTTACCAGGATGAAACATTAACAATACTTTCGTAAACTACTTAAATTATATCACAAAATATCACGAATCAAGTCGTGCTCTCTGAATCATTCAATCGGATTATAAAAATGTTTACGCCTTTGAGGGGACCTATTTTACATATTTAACCAGCAGAAATAACCAGAGCAAAGTTGTAGAGTAAAAACTCTCTTTGGACCGTGACAACACTTCCTTTTACGTTTTTAGTCAAGAACTATGCC
>JAAAYG020024643.1:0-17344 GCA_009936455.2 Tomocerus minor | reverse complement strand
TTTTTCTTTAGGTTAGGTTAGCGTTACACCCGAAAGTCTCAAAGCGGTGAAGGTGGTGAGTTTTGTCAGGACCCCTTTTAAATGTGGGCTAAAAGTATAAAATACAACTCACCTGAAACTACCCCCACAAAAACCTGTAAATTAAACACATATGCAAATCATAAGTCGAACAATTAAATATAACAATAAATGATTTTGTGAGTAGTGTATGGAGCGATATGCATTTGCACTTTCTCCTTCCTCATTCTATTTCCTTTTGGAGCTTTCACTGCAAAGCGTATGGTGCAATATTAATTCTTAATTTAACAATGATTATTTCATTACTATCTTCATGTAAAGGTCATAAATATGTGTTGAAAACGTGGTTTCTTCCCTGACAATGTGTTACAAAATAGTAAGAATGAAAACTCAGGAAATATTGAATACATTTCGTACCAAAAAAGATATCAGGAGAAAGTCTAACGTATACCGTTGATTGATTTGATTGTAGTCATACTATTACTACTAACTAATAAATAATATTAGTACACATCTCAATTCTCAACATCTCTAGTAAGTCTCTAAGTTTCATATTATTTCCGTTTAAATCCAATTATCCAAATTGACAATTCCATTTAATTGGGCCAAAATATGACAGCTTTTAATCTGGAAATGACGCTTATCTCACATTTTTCATTTTGGACAATTTAAAAATATTGTCCAAAATACCATTTTCGATTGGTTTTCGATGATAATTTCATAAAAAATTTCCATTTGAATTTAAAACACACGTCATTAAATATGCATATAAAAACTTATTTTGACACTATTTGACCATTTTTGGTCATTATTTTTGTGTTTTTAAGAACTTAATTATGTGTCCCCGGATTATTATATGTATTATGAATTTGGTGAGGGAATAAATGTTACTATTAAATACATTGTAGATTGTTGTTGTAGTAAAAAGAGAATAGAAAATATTATACCTGTTATAAATCTGCCTGCTAACATCATACCAAGATTTTGAGAATATGCAACCAAGAGCCAACCTAAAAATATTTTAGTGGGCCATTGCAATAAAAATTGTTTCTGGATAAATGCATGAAGTCATTATTATAAGGAGAAAAAAATCAATGCTCACCCAAAACGAATGGAGCAGATAGTAATAACATGGATGTTTTTCGACCGACAGAATCAATAAAAATTCCAGTTATAGGTCCCGACATCATTGCTCCGAGCTGAAAGAAAATTTCAAAACATTGAACAGGAAAACTATATAATTTAATTACGACAATCAAAAGGTAAGGAATCAAAAAGGACATCATGGTATGTTCGTAGTTTTGCCATTGCCTTCTATTTCTATTGCTGTTTACATGAAATGCATCTTGAACTTACATTTATGATTGAGCCCACCCAAGATTGTTCTGCAGCTGACAGGCATCCCAATTTACTGGAACAACCAATACCATTCTCTGGAGAAATATCTGGCATAGCTGGGGACGTCCATGATAGTACAGTTCCCAATCCAAATGCTCCAACAGTGGCTTTTAAATACAAAAAACTTATTAAACATCGCTAGATAGTTTATAAGGTTAATACTTAACGACATTTTTACTATGCAATTATATTAGCTCATTTACCCGATTTTGATAACACTAACAAGTGAAATGAATGTTACGTATGCAAAAGTTAAATAGTCTTTGTTCAAAATATTTGTGGTGCACTGCGCACGCTTAGATGTACCTGCTGCAGCAGCTATGATTTGTGGAGTCTTGGAACCCATACTCCGTTGATTTTCTGCTGTTACCGGTAATGGTACGCTGGTTATCTCGTCGCTACCACCAAGCAATCGATCTGAAACATTTTTTAACTCACGTTAAATGTTATAATACTTGAAATTTAAAAATTTTCCATGCATGCTCTATACTTTGAGTATACTATTACTACAGACTGTTTATTATTATCCACAGTAAATGAATACACTATAAATATTTTTATAAGATGTTAATAAAGGGGTAACAAAAGCTACTAACTTAATCCGCTTCATCGTAAAACTACATTTCTAAACAAAACAGATTTAGAAATTAGGTTAGCAAGATAAAATAAAATTGTGGGATAATGTTATAACATTATCCCACAATTTTATTTGGTAAATGTTAGAGAGGCAGAGCCAAAAAATTAAGACGGCAATTTAACAAAGGAAGATTACTGTTGTTTTTTGTACCGTTTGAACCGTTTAAACGGGTATTAGGGTACTGCTAATTTTTTCAGTTAACGGACAAGGTAGATTAGCTGCTCAGTTAAAAACATTTTCGATTTAAAAGTTGTTTCTACTGAAGTAGTCGTACAATTGGCATTTGCCTTCAATTTTGAAATTGCTTTGCAAAAAAACTGTTATGTCCTTAGCAAAACAAAATAACACTTGAATATTGCACTTTTTCTCCTATAGAATCAGAGTTCCTTTTTGATGATGTAATCAGAAATACGCTGAAATACTATAAAAATATTAATACAGCTATGAACAGAACTCTGAGCTTACAATTGAAGAAAATTCACAGATGCTAAGCAGAGGACTACCAATTTTAAGACCTAAAAGTAACCTTGAAAGAAATGCTACCTAGATATGCATGCCTATATGAACGAATAGACTTGTGAAAAGTATTTATGCATTGGTAATTATTTTTTGATTGTGAGTGCATATTATTCATGATAGGTATCAACCAAAAAGGCGAATATCAATAATATATGGGATTTAAACAATAACACGAACTGTATAATAACAGTTACTAATTGGTTTTTTATCAGCTCTCTCCTCTCTCTCACCTATTGGAATTCCTTACATACAATCATCCCCTTCAAATAGTAACTACCAAGCCTAAGTGTATATGTACAATTAACAGCGTTCCCAAGAAAATCTAGTCCATTTTTTAATCAGCCCCATCCTCTTCAATTACTATAAAACGTTCAAATAATAGCCTAACAGATATTATACATATTACGATTGCTACTATATCATCATACGTATTATATATCATAGAATTGTCGTACTTTATTTTATGAATTACTAAAATCTCAGTTTCACTGCGACTGATGCAGATTTATACGTCTGTATATGGATTGCAGATTACAATTGCAGATTTCCTTATAAATCTCTTAACCAGCTCCACCACCAAACCCAATAATAATATAGACAAATTGATTTAACAAGTACGTTTCTGTGTGGGTGTAGTGTAATGCGACAACGGACGGAAGTGAACAAATTGTTTGGACTATCATATATTCCAGCTTATGACGTATAAAATTATTAATTTTATCGGTGCAATTCAAAATTCAATGTGGCATACTTCTATTACCCTATCTGAAGAAAATTAAATATGTAATATTTTACATGAAAAACTATTTCGCTATTACTAGAATCATGTAGTATGTACTAAACCTTTATCGTAAAAACTGTCAATAACCTGTGTAGCCAGTGGAGAAATATTTATAATTTTTATGCTTGTAACTTGTGAGTGTCTGTGCCTTTGCATACACAATATTATTACAATTAAATGTGTATGATGGCATAATTTTGCTATTCTTTCCACGGGAGGCTATTATATTACAATTTAGAAACGTGTAAAATCTGTCACATCCTTTCCATTAATTAATTAAAAGATTGACAGTATACTTTTCCTTATGATTCACTAGCAACTATTCAATACTGTAAATATTGATATACACTAGCAGTTACTAGTGCCTTTGCTATTGTTAATGTAATGTTATGTTATTAGACACCCTTTTATTTTACACAATGTACTAACATTCTCAAACGATAAGCATAGAACTTTTGACAACCCCATAGGCTACAGTTACTTCCGCACCTATAAATCAGTAAACGATGAGATACAACTGTTTCCAAGAATCCAATAAAAATTCCCGATAATTTCCATCGAAGTGCTATGCTTTTAATTACAAATTGGTAGTATTACTGGGGTTTATATCACATGCAAAACACAAACCTTAACCATGCAATCACATTAGAAATGAACATGATTACTCTCTAAGAACAAATTCATATTTTCATATTTAACATAATTAAATGAATTCAATTAGCATTTCTGAGGGAATAAATTTCAAACAATAAAAAGTGCACTGACTGTGCCGAAACTGTCCTTCTATACACATAAAGATATACAAATGTATAGTACGTGATAAAATAGCACAATAAAATGCAATATTAGAATTACGGGATTTTTAATATATTATTATTTCGTCTTTAAGAATCTAAGTGAGGATATCATTAAGGCAGATATCAAAATACAAAGAGAAAATACATACCCGCAAACACAAGTACAACGCCCTACTTATCCCAACACTGGATTTTAAAACAATGAGAACAATTGGAGATGCAAATGTAAACCGCACTCACGATTCTCACGCTCAAACAAAGACTAAAGCCCTATATCTGGAATTCGTTTGCACTTAAATAAAAAACACAAACCCCCATGAATCCTGCATATTACTTTTATATCTCACAAATTGTATATACTTGTCATTCGTTACCTGAATTAATGTTACAAAAACAAAGCTATCTATTCCTATCCTACCTGGAATTAAATGAGCAACCAATCTGAATCGTTATCTGCCTGCTTGTTCTTGCATTACACAAACCTCATAGTTGCCATCAATTGCTGGATAGTACTACATGTTCATCCTATCTTACAATTTATAATTATATTTATCAATTTGATAAACTCATGTAGTTTAACACAAAAAGTTGATTATTGGTTTTAGTTTTCGGATTTTTATTTCTGGCCTGACTGCAGCGTTATGGGTGCCTGGATTTTAGCAATATAAATACTTTGGTTTATATAAAATCTTTATCGCTGAACACCTTTCAAGAATGACCCTAAATTATAAAACGATGTACCTATCGAAATGCCAATTATCTAACTCTGTATATCTATATATAAAAGCAAGGCATGTATTGCAGGCAGGTGACAGGTTAGCCCATCCTAATGTTTCCAAAATAAAATATCATATTTTTTATTGAACAAGTTACGGTTTCAGTAGTGAACTGCTGGAGATGAATGATAGAGTTCATAATAAAGACTGGGGACAAAAATCGTCAGTTTTGTCCCCCGTTGAAAAAAAGTGAAATTTTAATTTCAAGACGTTTGGACGGGCTAACCTTCCTACGAAAATTCATGGCAACCAGTACACCAGCCTTGATATAAAAGGCAGTCAATGAGATTTCGCATCAAGAGAAAGTATTGGGTTAGAATTAGGCGCAAAAAACAATGCTAATTTGCATGGTAAATGGCTATGAAAAATTTACCCCATGCTTTATCCAGTCAAATTAAAATAAACAGGAAGGATAATGGTTATTAGTTATATTAACGTGGTTAAAAATTGTAAGTTGCAATACACTAGGTATACTTATACCTACATGTATATAAATAAATAAAATGGGCTGATTTTAGCTGATGTTAAAATGGTTTTGGACAAACTAGAGCCTAGGTCTGGGTTAACTTTTTGAAAAGGATCTGTTCACATCTGGTCCTAGACTTCCCATGTTGAACAACTGCAATGAGTACATATTATCCTGTTTACTTTTCCACACATTTGCATCAATAATCACAGTCACATATGTAAAAATAGTATTTTCTGAAGGGTAAAATTATTGCCAGACCATGTTCGACACACCTGACACGATGAAATCTATGCAAATAATATATTACACTACGAATAAATAGATAGAGTTCGGAAAAACAATCAAATAGTAGTAATTCTGCTCGTAGATGCAAACAGTTGCGAAATCATAGATAAATCACTCGGATCGTCTTTGATTTATTCCGAAACATAGCCCTTTCATTTCTCTTCTGCAGTAAAACCATTAAGGATAGATAGTACTTATTTGTAATTCGTTCGGTTGACCGTATTAATACAGTACTCTAAGTAGTTTATGTTTGCACACATTATTGCGTTCACAATTACTTTACTTACTAAGAAGATAGGTATATGTACTTCAATGTACATACGATACAGGCTAAAAGTCTAGGTACCTGGTACTATTTGTTAGTGTATTAATTATCAATCGTTGTAACATATTATAACAACATGAAACATAATATTAGCCTTACTATCACCCTATTTATTGCTTGTTTTCGGTACGATTACGCTCTGTTGTATGGTTTCGACATGTCCGATTCTTATCATTCATTCATATTGTTTATGTTTGAAAATAACAACAGATATTTAGCAATGTATTGACATAATATCTGTTCACTTTCCTCAAATGAATTGTAACTAACATCAAAAAAGTAGCAATAGCTGTTTGCTAGATTTTTAATTTGGTAACAAAATCAAATCTTTTGGTGTATAATGGCATGCAGAATGCATGCATTAATTGTAAAAGTTAACTCATGATATACTCCCACATTCCTAATAGATAATTGGTTACATATTACACGAATATATGGTCAATTATTACAATATTTATTGAAGACAAGTTATTCGCTTACAATTTAGTTATGCAACCTAAAGCATTAAACAAGTGAAAATCAATGTGCTCATCAATATCTGTATCTTGACTCTTATCTGGTGCAAAACACAATTCGAGGCGTAGTAACGTTTGCTGATGGCATAAAATTAATCACGTCATTTAATTTCCACTTACAGTATCAATCTACCAAATTAACAGCAAATTATACATTTCAATTAAAATTATTTGGTTTTAATAAGATTATTGCTATACTTGAACCAGTGCAATGTAAAATTTAAGCTCAACGGTACAAAGCCAGGAATGTGTTATATGACATATGCATGAACCTACCAGAGTAATTGACGTCAGCGCACATTTTAACTATCATATAATACTTCAAAATGAATGAAATAATTTACATTGTATAATACAATCTAGATACTGGATAAATTTCAAACTGAAGGCCAAGCTACAATCTAAATAATTGTTCCGTTATCAGTAATAGAGATGAGATTCTTTGAAATCAGTACAATACATAACATATGCCACTCATGTCAAGTTGCTCCTACACATGTGTTTTAAAACTTTCCAAGCACATAAGTATAAGCTCAAAAGGGTTAGTAAGCAATGATACGATTAGGGACCTGCATAAAATCATTGACTTGTTAAGCCAATAAGTACGTGTGAGGCGTGGTATTGGGTAGTGATACCGTAGGAAGATAGTTCTAAAATCTTTTTATCCCTTTGTCCTATGCTATTTAATCAGTTAAGATACTCCTACTCATACTCATACTACATTAATTTGAAACGGTGCATATCTTCCATGTATTTATAAAATAAGTTGATACTGTCATTACGTTGTAAAAATGCGAACCATATCACTTTTAATCCCAAAATATAAATACATAAGTAAAGCGATCTAAAAACAGCAGCATTCAAAGTTCTTTTTAAGGTGTCTACAAAACGATTTTAGTTTTTACCGGTTTCATTGTAGTCGTCTTCCATTTTGTAATTTGATATCAAAGATTATAGTTCTAGATTCCAAATAAAATGCGATGTGGGTAGTAGTGGACTGCCTTGTAATTCATTAACAGTTAATTGGATTCAACCCCGCACAGACGTCATCAGTTCATCGGTACTCATCCGACCATATCAGAATTGTAGTCTTTATAGAGTTACATCAGGCTCCGCCTGTAAACATAACAAACACATTTAAAAATGCGGGGGTGTGTTAGAAAAAACCAGCAAATATATTATTTATATGCAATTCATTACAGGTATCGAAAGGACATGCATTCCAAATTCCCCTGTAAAATTTTATTTCTACTTTTTCTGTAAAATGCTTAATACAACTCAAAAACATACTATAGAATAGATACCACTACCAATAGATACGTATTCGTATTTATTATTAGGAAAGCATGAAGTTGACATAATATTTATTCACTAAATATTTGCATATAATGTGGGTTAGCTAGCTTTCCTTGCATGCATATGCCAGTGTCCTGCCTCAAATCCTGGATATTCAGTATTCAGTTATTTTCGAACGGAATGACAAAACCAGGTCCAACTACTTATTAATCTTATTAACGACTTATTAATAGCATAATTTTTAAGCATCATTTCTTGACAAGCAAAACTAAAACTTTCTAGTTCCCCTCACAAAATAAAAATGTTCAATCAACTGATGATGGCTCATTTACTAGAAATAAATTCCTGCTTATCCGGTCTCTGCATGACATAGTTTACATTTTCAACATTTAATTTATGTACCTATCTTACATAGACAATGTGCAATACGTTTAATGTCCCAAACTCAATCATTTTGAGTCAAATATTATGCTGCTCTTTTGAGGGTAGAAATGATGATGTCCTTCATATCTTATCGCATGTTATGCTTATGCATGTTCTTATGTACTTAATTCTAACATTAATGTTGCCTTACACGATTAAAATTTGATTTGAATTGTCAATAATATACAGACACCCCAATACCCTTTGTCAATCCGACAAACCAATAGCATATTAAATGAGCCACACAAGAAGCTTGAGGTATGCGGTGGTTTATGCAGTCAGTCGTACTCTCATTTCTCATACTTAAAAAATCATTTTCATTTATCAATCACCTACTACTTCTATCAATTCTATCTATATCCCGATAGAGACATTGGAATGTACATATACATTAGCCTAGTAGGATACAGGTACACATAAATTGACAGATCGAAAAAATGATACAAATGTTTACAATTCAATTTATTCACAATAATGCATTAACGAAACGAAGGTGTCTTTTTAAATAAATTCATACACTACACGTACATGGCTCACTCACAACCTCACAATTTGCACCACATATTTCTACCCATAAAATTTACATAATAGGCGTGTTTGTAATTCGTAAGCAACATTGTTATTACGCAGAGCGAATAACACCAACTCCAAATATTAGTAAAAATCATGCCAATCAGTAAAGGCATTTTCGGAAAAAGAAATGTCTTTCATGCGTATAAAAGTGCTCTTTGTAGTTATTTGCTACCTAGATGTATCATCTAAAGTTTATATAAGCATAGCCGAAGCCCTTTGATGCTTAGCAGGTCTCCATAATATGACAATGCTAACAATTGTCTAGGTACACCTGATTGATTATGTACAAACGCTAATCGTGCTATGCTGTAAATGCAATTCAATAGATATGCAATATTTGATTTACAGTTGCTATATAGTAAATTAAAGTTGTGTCACCTTTTCATTCAAGACTAGGTAGTTTATCAGTTTTGTATGCCCAGATAGATACACAACGGAAAAACAGCATATGCCAGCTAGAAGGATGCAGGACACGATTACACCACCAAAAAGTTAATGCACGACAGCAGTACTGCTAACACTACTTAGTGTTTTAAAATAATTTGTAAAAATTTTGAATATGCTACTATCTGAGCCAGTTATCCAGCCACAACACAAAAGTCAAATCGCATGCATGATTCAAATTGCAGAGAGATAGCAAAGAATGTGCATGCATAAAAACCATTAGGGCGTGCATAAAAAAATAAACTGTATGTTTAAATTATTACTTTACTATGCTCAGACAGTAAACATTCGGACAGATGGAACTATTAATAGCATACATTACATACTGCATGAATATTCAAATAATTAAACGATTTTCCAGTCGTCGTGTCAAAATACGAGTAGTACTTACTTACTGTTCAATTATAGACGTCTTTATTAAGCTCTACCAATTTTTGTTAATACATTGGTGCTCTAGTGAGACCTCAAAATCCTCACAATGTATTTACAAAAAAATGGAGGACCTTAAGAAACTCGTCTTCAACATGCACTATGCTGCTATGCAATATATTCCACTGACATTTATACTCAATTTTATGCACAACTTTTGAAGATTTTGGGGTTCCAATCCAATTCAATTTACACAAAAATAAATACATCTGCATTTTATATTTTATCGCCAACACCAAGGTGCCAAGGATGTTTGTAAATGAACAATGTACCGTGAGTGAACCAAGTAAAGTGTAGCTAAAAATCTAGCTTTAGCAGCGTAAACCACCAGCTCAGTCAGTTCGATTTCCATTCCATTTCGTTGCGTTTCAGCTTCAGCATTATTAGCGTTTAATTAATTACATTTATGATATTCGTTTTCATATTCATTCATGCATTCAAGTATTACCGAATTTGTCGGTTGGAGCTGATGATCACTTGACATTTATGAAATCCCTTGTAATATTGTCACCTATTTATTTTTCCTATGTACGTACATTATTGCTTCACTTGTAACTTGTGGTGCAGCTGTGCCTAAGTTTTCTAATAGACATATGAAGGTATTGATCACTTTACCCATACCTACCTGTATTTAATTCAATGAGTTTTCTATGCCTAAAAAATAAAATTCGAATCCGTTGTTCATTTTCATTATTCCCTTTACCCTTTCTGTTGTTTTTCCTTCCTTCTACAAGTCAAAATAGAATCATTGCAATGGAAGATTGCCTGTTTTGTACTTGTGTCATGGAGGAAAAATTGCTTTGTTGTTCCACATTGCTCTGAGTTACGTGTTTTCACAAATGTGCACAAAATATGCGAAAATGTTGTGCTATAATTCGCCATGACGGGTAAGTTGTACTTTTATTAGCCAATTTCAGCCGTTGTAATAAGGTATGGAGAGGCTTTTTATAATAATGTGTCATTATAAATGTAATTTGGAAGATACAAACATCTTACGATGCCGATTATCTGAAATTATTTGGATAAAATGACATTAAAATAGAAAATCGTATTTTAAAGCTATTTAACGAATTAATTCGAAAATTTGTAATCAGATCTTTTTTAAGTTTTAGAACGTCCTGAACATCAATGACTTTAATTTGGGGCGAAAAAAGTAGAGGTTAAAAAAGTTACATTTAAATTAGATTTGTAGTTGAGCAAGAATCGAACTCCCAATTTCTACTCTTGGAGTCAGGCGCTTTTACCACCAAGCCACGCTGGCGCGCTGTTTAGCTTGGCTTAGTGGTTAGCGCGTCTGACTCCCTATCGGAAGTCATAGGTTCGATTCCTGCCAGTTGTCAGGTATTTTTTTTATAGGGATTACACAATGCTATTGTGTAAGGTAGACTAAGACGTCAGAAAATACGGGCAATAGTTGGACATTAATTTGTTTTAGTTATTAATACTATTTTTTTGGTTAACAGATAACTTTTTTAAACATTAAAAAAATGAGAAGTGTATTATTATGAAGTTAAAAGTACAATATCATTATGAAACATAAAACAGCTTAATATATTAAGCTCCGTGTTAAACTGGGACAACAATAAAACTGTAAAACTATGTACTTAATAATGAAGTAATAAAAATAATTAGAAATTCCATATAAGTTTTAAAGGATTCTTCAGTTGCTACAGAGTATGTACTCCTGTTGAATTTATTTCTGCTTGTCTTCCTTTCATATTCATAATCGTTTAGTTTGATTTTCCAACTCTAGAATTTTTGCAATCACAAGCATTTGATTATTTATGAAGGTAATTCATTCTTTTTATGTGCAATTTTTGAACAAATCAATTTTTAATAGGTTTTATTGTAGTAAGTGTAGTTGCTGGAGGAGCTAAGGACTTATGTATTAAGGAGTTGGTCTTAATGCTGTAGGTGTTAACGAGTAGGCCTTATTGCAACTAGGTATTAATGGTGGTAGATCTTTTCGTGTGTAGGTGTTATTTCATTAGTTTTCTGTGTAGGTCTATTGACCTGGTACCGAAAGTCAAGGGAAAATATAAAAGTGCGCTACTTAGGCGTGAAAAAACCAATCCATTTATTCAGTGAAAGTCATAGGTCTGCTCACATTATGTCCATGAGATGTTCCATTCCATATGACTATTATTTACTATTATCGTATGCATGTTCAACAATCAATAAAATTTACATAGTGCTACATTAATATTTTTGCTTTCGGTACACCCAAAAATTGATAGCAATTACTGACATAAGAGGTAATATTATACTAATAGAGGTAAGGCATAGTAAGGATATTGTAATATATATAACATTACCTTATAACTTATAACATAACTCCTTTATAATACTACAGTTTCGAGAATAGCATATGTTGGCGTTTATTATGTTACATCGACAGTTTATGTTCGAAATAGAAACAGGGTACCTGTACTGTAGTAAACTACAAAATAAATTACAGGTAAAATTATGGCAGTTGGCACTTCGTATATATGTATATACTATATGAACTTGGAGTTTAGCTAAAGTTGGCGTGCGTTTTCTTTGTGATCCACACAATAATGAAACAAAAACAGTTCTGATAGAAGTGTTCTTTTAGCTTTTGAATCCAGTTAGAGTTGAACCAGATTCTATTTGTCATTGTTGGCTTGTTTAACATCCTCAGTGGGCTTAACATTTGGCGTGGTGAAGTACAATTGTATTTCATCTAAAGTTTTCCCTTTCGTTTCAGGAACAACAAAGTAGACATAAAATCCTCCTAGAAAACAGCAACTAGCAAAAAACCAATAACCTCCATCTTCACCCAATAATCTCATTAAATCTTGAAATGCAATTGTAACAATAAATCCGAGAATCCATCTGGTTATGGTCACAATCCCATATGCAAGTCCTTTGACATGGGGAGGTAGAATCTCAGCGGCTTTTCATAAAATCAGACACATAAATTACGTAAGGTTGTGTTTTGTGTTCAATTCACTAAATATACTGTACACATAAATAATGTTCCGCTATGTAATTTCATGGTCTAAAATAACCTACCTATAATCCATGGAGTTGGTCCTGAAATCAAACAAACATATTCCCAGTTGGATTAATTACTTGTTTCTCATTATACAGTTAATTAGTATAAGAAATTACATAATATTGTGTTAACTATACTTTTAGATAGATACAGATACGTTAAAAGAGAATGTTGCTATTTGTGCATAATAACTTATAAAGGGCACTAATGATGAAAATAGTATTACCAAAGCCGATGGAGAAAGCTACAACGTATACTAGTAGACTGGAGAGCGGTAACCACCCTAGGGATTCTGGTGCAACATCATCATTGAGTTTTTTTAAATGGAAATAGAGCCCCATGGCCCCAAGTGAGAGAACCATAAATACTTCAGAGAGCATTAGCAAAAACCGACGTCCGCAGCGGTCGACTACCAAAGCAGAAGTTATAGTAGCAACCTGAAACTCAGAAAATCTAGGCATGAAAATCCAGTTTGGAGTATTTAGATTAACTTATAGTGAAATGCAATATATTACTTCGAATGTCGAATACGCAATCAACATGGTACATACGAATGCTAAATATATACATACCAATTACCAAAGCTATGCTGTACAGTAAGAATACCTTAGTGCTTAGGTATACTAGGCCTTAAGTTTATTTTTGGAGGTAATGCATGATATAATTATCATGATCTGTATTTAAATATGATAAAATATGAATATTTTATTCAGTCTTGCTATACAAATTACAGTATATTATCAGTTTATCAGTGATACCAACAGTGGAATGTAAGACAGGAAGATCTGAGATTTGGGGATATCGAAAATACTACAAATTCAGCTCCAATACAAACGTAGAATAATATAATAACTGCCAATATAGGTTATGGATTAAGAATTTCAGACAAAGATGTAATATAAAATTAAATTGAGGAGTTCAGTCGTAATTATAATAATATTATATAATTATATAGCCATATTTAACGAAAATTGATTTCTTATTAACACAGTTAGTACACATTAATATTAGTATTGAATGCATTTAGCAAACTTACGACTTGAATAGCACCGACGATAATAGTGGACAGGTTTTCATTAATGTCGGTGCCAGCGGACTTGAATATGTCTACGGTGTAAAACATAATGGCATCGATCTGCAAAGTAAACGTAATATAGAAGTTAACTCGTAATGCGTATAAAATATTAAGGGTCTCCTTCAATCCATATAGGGGAAGGTGAAAGGAAGTTTTAGGGTCGAAATAATTTCTTTTGAGTCAACAAGGACAGAGAGACAAGATCACTTATTGTTAGCTGCAGCAACATGCGACAGGATACAAGAAAACGCTTTTACTCTCTAATTGGATTACCGGAACAAGTACTCTGAAGAATACTTGAACAAAACAAGCTGACACAGAAGGTTATAGAGGGGAAGAGGAAGAGAAGACTTTTAATTTGTCATTTGAGAATACCCCAGACAATTGTTGATTCAGCATTAAAATGAGTCCGATCGAAGTTGGTTTTAGGACATCCATTTTCAGTAAGTCTCTCCAAGTGCCTGCTCTTTCCACGCTCTCCTCGACACTTTCACACAGCTACATAAATATTTAAAATTACAATTTAAGTACAGAAGATACTAAAGTCTATACAAACAAGAATCTATAAAGATACTTTCTCTATAGTGTATACATTGTTTCTACAGGGCAAGATTCTAAGTAAAAATATTTCTCTCTTTTTGAAACACGAACTCCTCTTTTTTGATGAAATTGAAAATGTCATTAGTCGATAGTGGGACGGGAATGAAAAACGTGTACACACGGGATGTCGTCTTATATGGCTAAAGTGCTACGGTAGCTTTTTAGCTCTACATCCTGTACAATATAAACTTTTTACAAGTATATCATATAGTGTAAAGTGTAGTCTCAGTAATTGTGATGCACATAATCTACTTAGCTAACAGAATATTTTAAAACCCTTCAGTTAAGCGTATAACATATTGTGAACACAAAATGTATGATAGATGCACATTTGGTATTAGGAAGGAAAGAGGAGGAGGTTTATGCTTAGACAACGATATACTTAAAATTTATTATCTATAGTGACTTGCACTAAGCTGGAGACTTTCATTAGCAATTTGAATGTCGGAGAAAGTTGCTTTTCTTTTATACTTATCTAGATTCTTAAATTGCTCGTTCCATGTTCATCCTCTGAAAGAGATGCTCGAAAACTGTAGAAATATGATATGTCATGCTGATAGTAAAATGGAGAGCAAGATTCTTTTGACGTCAATGATGTTGTCAACTTATTTCAGAGAAGAAATAGGATACAAAAATGTTATTTTCAGAACAGTTTTAGTAGACCTGATGCTGCTATATTAAATTGGCTACATCTCATATCCAGTGAAGATAAGTACGTATTTCCTGTACGAATTTTGAAGAGCACTCCATAATACTGCATTAAGTAATATAAAACTCCAGGGGAAAGTAAGTGTCATGTTGTGTGTATCTTTCGGTAGTAGAGAGTGAGTCAGTGAGTACTAAGATAAGGCTGGAAGGGAAACTTACTTGAGTCAATTCTGGCTCTACTTGTTGAGGTGAAGACGCTCCTCGGAGCCAACACAAAGCTTTGCTCGCATCTTCTCTTCTTCCCCGTTCAACTAAATACCTTGGAGATTCACAGGCGAAGAACATGAGCAAATGAAATACAACCGGAATTAATCCACACGCAAAGGCTTGCCATTGCCATGAGATGTAAGAGCCTAGCAGGAATCTGCAAAGGAAATTAAATCCACATGCTCATACAAACAGAACCCAGGTGTATCCTTCCTTTTACTTTAAGTAGAAACATCCATACGACGATTCCTTTTACAACAGGAGGTCGTATTGTCAGTCACCGACTTACATATAGAGAATTCCTACTGTTAACATCATATCGAAACCAGAAGTCAATGCACCTCGCACGTTTACTGTTGACGTTTCCGTGATGTAAACTGGAGTCAATAGAGAAAATCCTCCTCCACAGAAACCTATGACATTCAAATTCTATAAATTAAATACGATTCACCCGATCGACGATCATGCTTTATTCGTAAGATGTAAAAATCATTTACATAACATGCATAGATTTAAATATGTTGTAGTATATCTTTATAGGTAAACTTTTCAGACGAATTATTACATTTAAAAGATTGGAGACAACTTAGTGAATTGCTCCCAATACTAAAAATCGGGAAAAAATTGTAAAAGCCCCCACTACCCAGAGAAAGGAATGAGTGAGATATTCTTTAAATAAAACGAAATCCATTTAATATACTGCTGGTTTTCTTAAATTCCTTACTTAGAAAAATTCAGGGCACGTGCTCACGTGCCCATTTGTTTTATCATCATACACCATATGGAATGTCAGTCAAGTAGAGGAAGTTCTAAGAAACAACTATTAGAAGCATGGCCAAGGAAATGAGGCTTTCTTCAGGATCACTTAAGTTAAAAGCTCTAGAGAAAGCCTCACCGCGTGATGTTATGATAATGGATGAACATAAACTAGGAGATTTCAACTTTCTTCATATGCTTATTAAAATATACTTAGGCTGTCTCCGTAAGTGTCTTTTCTTGTCACCACTACCGGGACATCAAAAAAGTTTTCAAGAGATTCACGACACACTGGTACTCTACAGCCTTCAGTTAGCTTTATCCAGCCCTTATTCATGTAGTTATTAACTGAAATTAACTACACACTGCACTTCATTCTAATATTTTAATGAGTATCATGTCTAGATTCCCTAATTTCGGAAGAATATTTTACAACAAATGACAAAATGAAAAAAAAGTACTACATGAAAGGTTGTGAGACAAACTTATGTTTGACCTACTTTCGTTTCGTAGCTACACTTTTTGCTTTGAATCTGTGGAATAATAAAATAGAGTGTCCACGCATTCAATTGAAAAACATTCGGATCCTTTTGCTTTTATATTTTTACAGTATATATATTCAGTTCAGTCAGGAAATATTTATATAGAGATACATAATGTATTTGATATGAGTGATACGTTCCTTTCCTCTGATGGGACATTGATAATCAATCATAAAGTTGACAAATGTTCTTAATCTTACCGGTCATAAATCTCCCAACAAAAATCATCGCTATATCTTGAGCGAAAGTGATGACTAACCACCCGGCGAAAAAGAAAGGAGTTAAAAGCAACATCGTCTTTCTTCGTCCGCAACGTTCAATTGCAAAGCCTACAACTGGACACGATGCTGCGGCTCCTAACTGAAAATGCAGTAAAAAATATTTTAGAAGCTCACACCATATTCTGAGAATCGCTGATGCGTCAGAGAAAAATTACAAGATTTATATTAACGCCTGGTCCCCAATAATAAGTAATGATTCTGAGTGTATATATAATGGCATGAGATCCACGTATGGTTTGGTATCCCAATTTTCCCAATATTATATAATAGTATATAGGTGTGAGCTTACAAGAGCCATAGATCCAATCCAAGATTCTTCTGATTGAGTTATATCCCCTAGAGACTTTCTCTCTCTCAGGTCAGGCAATGCAACGGCAGTGTAGCTGAGAACTGTTCCCAGTGCTATTGATCCGAAGTTAGCTGATAAATAAAATTGAAGACATCATTCCATGTAATATAATTAGAATTTAC
>JAAAYG020024632.1:0-17349 GCA_009936455.2 Tomocerus minor | reverse complement strand
TAGCGTTACACCCGAAAGTCTCAAAGCGGTGTAAGTGGTGTAGTGGTGTAAGCGGTGTATTTTGTCTCGACCCAATACAACTGTACAAGTTCCTGCATTCATTTATAATTTATATAAAAGCTCATAAGGTTTATTGGAATTTTTAATGAGCAAAGGAATATATTATACGTTTATACACATACATCCCTTAATTTTCAGCTAGAAATTATGCATACAAGTTGTGTACGTATTTTGTCATGTCGAAGTTCTCTGTAAAAAATTATGCAGTCATTAGTGTTTTCTGTAAAGGAAGTAATCACAGAATGTAAACGATTAGTGTATAAGATATTTCCTTTTAAATATCAATGAGTAAGCAAGAGATAAATCCAAAAGTTTCAAAACCAGCAATAGCAAAAACCCCAAGCATCATTCACGTCTACAATTAATTAAAAATGCAATTTGCAATATCAAATTGTGACTGTTTTCTCCTTTTGATCTGTTAATAAATTATTTATTTATTCCTACATCAACAATTATTAGATTCAATGCTTAAATAAAACAGCTATACTTGTACACATGTGTATTATTAGAACCTTGTCAATTCCAATTTTAAAATTCTTCCCCAACATTGCAAAAAACAAATTCTGTGTATGTAAAATTCATTTGCTATATAAAAAGCAAAAAGTTAATAGAGATGGACGCCACGACTTGATTTTAGCATTGAAAATGGGAGCCAAAATCCCAGCAATGCAAATGATTCCATATCTAAAATGATAATTGCTTGCCCCAGACGTCAATTCTCCTAGCTATTGTTTTGTTAATGTTAATAAGAGTGTAAAACTAACAAACTGCAAGTAAAATGTGCTAAATATAATTAGAGGTCCATCGACTCGTTCTCTACTGTCTCTTTCTCTGTGTCTCTAGTCGCTACTTTTAATTTTGTACTAAACTGGTGGCGTTTTAAACTGTGAGAAGGATTTGCCTTAAAGTCTGTTTCCCTTCGGAATGAAAATGGGAGTCAAGTATTTAAGTGAGGATCTTTAGCCTTGGAAGAGAATGGTGGAAAGTATGTAGATGGTGGTCATTGAGGGAATATTATGCAAACTAATGTGCTGAAATCAAATGCTGTAACAAATGTGTGTTGGTCGGAGATTTGGGTTTGAAGAATGTCGTGATAGAGTCATGGAGGGAGGATTGTGCTATTTGCTCGGCCTCGTTTGACGTAATGTGTGCGGTGTGCAGTGGAGTGACATATTTTATCCTAGCCCGTTTGCTCTTGTCCACGTATACTTCTCTCTAATGGTTATTAGGTTGAGCTGAGTTAAGTATCTCTTAATGTAAATGTGAACGGGGCTGAAAGCCAAGAAATGGATAGTAATTAGTGGGCAAGTTTCATGTAGCTCTTTACTTTACTTCCTCTGCCTGGCTTCTTATTTCCCTCGCAGAAGCAGCAGCACAGCTCAACTTCCCAACATAACTATCTGTGTACATGCACTAATAATGGGGCACAGTCCATAAACGAAGCACCAGATGCAATTTCCAAAGCAGATGCTCACTATACAATTCACTTATTGCTAGATACTATTACAATTCTCCATCCATCTGTATCTCCAGACTCTTCCTCAACAACCCAACTCTCTTCTCACAAATACCTTAGCATTCTCCTTTCTCCTTTCTACGCTATTTCTCTTATATATTTCCGCTCTAGCTTTGTCCTAAGGACTTTAACTACCACTGCGAGGACCCATTTTCCTCCTCTTCCTATTTATTACAAAGATACAATGTCTAGAGCAACACATTAGAAACTCCCGTCTTCTAGTCTGCACCAAATAACTTAACTCCGTTTCTATGCAATGCAAAACTATCTGCATTATTTAGCAAGAGCGTAGTATAGCCATGCAGTTTAATGCTCGCTGAATTTAATGACACTGGACAAGACGACACGAAAATTCATAGCTTAAGACGCACAAACCTAACTCACAATCAACGACCACTTTCCTTTCTCTCTGTATTTATCTATTACCTTGACTCTAACTATAAACAGCGGGATAAAAAATTACGCCTTAGCCATTATTCACTTACATATTTCCTACAGACAATAAATACACAGTAAGGAGAAAGTAATATCCTTCATATAGCCCCATTCTCCTTACATTATTTAGTAACTCAACTGCCAAATTATATCATAGTTTCTACTAAAAATGGACCTATGCATTTTACTCTGCTTTATCGCCTGTAAAATCCCAATCAATGCCAATACCTAATTTTTATAATGGATTTTTATCTCTTTTGACCAAGAAAATCAATAGAAAATTAGAATTTGTGATTTAGAATCTTAATATTAATTTTTGTTTAAAACTATTACGATTTTTGGTAATTTTATGAACAATCCAAAATTCTATTTGTTTATGAAAAATAGGTTTTTTTTGGCTTTTGTGTTCAATAATCGTAATTTGAAACACTGACCTTTTCCCCAAATGATAGCTCGGTCGTCGATGAAATATTGATCATCCCTCACAGTCCGTCTGTCTCCACTCACCATAACTTTCCATTCGGTGTGTGCTTTTCCTCGCAAAACAACTCGGATAGCTGAAAGACAAACATAAAGAAGATAAGGACATTATTGTAGTAGTAGCTGTGCAGTTAGTTGTAATAAGTTGTGGAGTGCATTGATTTTATTTTAGTAGAGGATTGAGCATAAGGAGCATCACATCACGTCGTGGGTTGGCAATGTGATGCAATCCACTAAATAAATAAATTGAGTGCACATTCAAGATGAGTGAAGGCTTTTGTGGACTTTCCTCAGCTTCACTTTCCTTTTTCCTTTGTTCAGTTTACTTTTCTCTATTATTACATTAGTCAATATATTTTAAAGCGTAGTTAATTGAGAGTATATGAACATTATAATATATATCTGTAGCAGAGTGTCTATCCAAAAGGTTGATCTAATACTCGAAAACTACAAGGTATGAAGGAGGGACTTGGGCATTCTCTTCAACTAATCCCTTTCATCATGCTAAATTAACATTTCAAACAAAGTCGGGAGTCCACTCATCAGACTGAACTAGAGCAGAAGAACAGGCCGCAACACTTGACTTTATTTACTTTACTTTCCCTGTCTTCCTGCCCTTCTCGCCCTCTTTTATTTATTAGCTACAATGAAAGGCTAAAGAAGATGTGATTACTCTGCCTTTATCTATTCCAGTGTACAGATGAAGTAGTGAGCCCGCGTAGCGTCGACTCTACTACTCCTCTTCCCGTCTATCATGTCATATCAACTGTCTGTATCTTCACAGAGATCCTCTTCACACAGTAGTAAATAATATTATGTACGTCCAACAAACTTCCGAGTTTGCGACTAAGCACATGCTCTCGCTTCTCTCTGTTTACTTTCTGTCTAAGTCTGACAATTGTCTGCACTGCAGTATATTTGCCAGAAAATCGCATTGCTTTAATTTCACTTTTACCATCATTCCTACTAATGCTACGTACTGTATGTATGAGATGCGGACCACTCTTCCTACTTTCACTTTATCACACAGTATCAGTCGCAGATGATTAATCTGTTGTTGTATTTGTCGTAGAAAAACACAGACTACTAGTGTTCTTCTATAGACGATCAGAGAGCGTCAAATAAACCCAGATACAAAAAATACACAAACATTTGGGAGACTTCTTTTAATTACTACTACACAAAGACAAATATCACTTGGCATACTACTTTCTCTTTCTCTACAATTATAGTTCATACGAAAATTTCCCCAACTTTCCCCACACCAAAGTTATACGCTCATTGTTTTAAAAGTTGTGGTGGTACACCGGTGAAATGTCCTACTCAGACAAGGAAAGAGAAAGTTACTTCAACTACTGATATTGCGTCTTACTGTAGTTGTAACATTTAGACCATTTTCATCTGGATTGGACATTTGAAATGATAATAGCTTTGAAAATTACTTTTCCAGAGTTGTTACACAATACAAATAACGTTATATCCTTTTACGTTTAATAGTAGTAGGTACCTGCTATTGATTTTAAATGAATTATGAAACTATAATAGCTACATTGCCCACGACCGTTTAAAAAGCGAATAATATGGAAAATAGATCTCTTGTAGTAATTATGAAATCAAACTGAAGTGATTTTTATTTCACAGGAGATGGCTAATGGTGTAGTAGTAGAGTGTTAATGGTTTTAGCAGAAACGAGTACTAATGACACATAAATAGTTTGCCAACTTCATGGAGATGCTAAGTAGATTGTTCAGGTGAAGCATATGCCATGAAAACGATCTATTTGATTATTCCTGACTACGTGAAGTGTACAGAAGGAGAGAGAAAGTGAGTTGCGAACTTGTTTTCTGAACGTACAGTATATAAACTCTACGTTTTGATGTATTTCATCTGTATTTGCTGCATACGTGCATTTTTAAATTCATGTCTCCATATCTTCGCGAATATTTACATGTCAGTAGGTGGGTATGTAGTGGGAATTCATTTCTGTCAACCCCATCACGTCGCATCTGTGTAATTTTCAGGATGACTGGTGAGATGAGACTGACAAAATCCTGAGTTCATGACGAACGTGCATAATATCCATTCATGACTTGCATATCTCTAGAGCAAAGATAAATAAAACGGAGGAGAACTTTCTGCTCCAGATATAAATAAATGTTCATGGACTACAATGCAAGGTGTTATTATCTTTGGTGTGCAGAATAACAAGTGATACACTTAATCTTATACAGAATGTCTCCTGTTCCTAGCAAAGGAAATTGATTAGCAAATATAAAAGGAAGAGCTTTGGGGAGTATCTATTTTGTTTAGCTGGTAAGTGGTAAATAACCATTTATTTAGAATGCTACTGTAATACACTAAGAATGAGATTGGTTAAAGAAAGGAATACACTTTCCTTACGACACATACTAGGAATGCTTTTTCTACCAGCTCCAATTCAATTCTGCATTCTCTTTCTCACTGCAGTCCAGTCCAGATTATCTTGTCTTATAACAAGCTCAATAAATTCCATTTAGTTTGAGTTTGGCCTGACTCTAATCTCATTTTCCAGCTGGGAAATTAAAGGAATGATACAAAACAGTATGTTACGCTTTCAATTTCAACAACAGCCGTTCTTGTAATGCTTACTTAAGATTACCTTCCTTCTTTCATTCCACTCTATTTGGCTATCTTTGTAATTCACACAAAAGCACTGCTTTTTGCATGAAATAACCTGCCTCCTTGAAATTGTTTTCTCAAGGTCAAATGTACCTACACTTTTATTTTTTCACCGCTAAAATTTACGACTATAATCAGCAAAACTTGCCATAATTGTTTATATATTATGAACATTGCATGCTAATTGAATTAAAAGGACTAATTTACTTCACAAAAACAAAATACATGTATTTTGTTGTATCTGCAGATATGGATAACCGAAGTTCTCGAAAGTACTCGAATATTTTGAAAGAAATGTTATTTTTGTTTGTCGGAGTTTTTAAGAACTCTTTCATGTCTCAACTTGCATTAATTACAAATACAAGCAATACAATTCAACGCCCAACTACTATCTCTTTCGGCTGACTATCCCCGCAAAAAAATCCCAGACTTTCATTAAAAACATGCATTAATCGTACAAAGAATTCCGGTATAGGAAACATCCGACAAAAGTTAGCAATAATGGACTGTAACTATGTGAGGAAAAAATTCTACAAGTCCGTGTAGATCAATAATGTCTTTCTAGGTCAAAAAGTTTAGGAAAAATAGAATTTCTCCCAGAACAAGATAAAAGGAATTATCATAGTGAGAGTAATTTCCAAGATATCTATGAGCACGTAACTTGAGTGCCACGGGAGAAGAGACACATGGCTATTAGTTGCAGATTAGCTGTAGTGTGAGTAATGAGAAAGTCGAACAAATAATGGAATCGTCGACAAATCAAGTACAAGACAGAAGGAAAGGAGGAGGACAGTAATAGAAGTATTGCGGAATTAATGGAACGAATTCAATTTCAACTAATTAAATTAGAAACGCCTGACAGAAATGGAAGTTGAGGTTGACAGGACTATGTGAACTCGAGGAATATGTCATGTTAAGCACGGTCTTCTGGTCAGATTCTATTTATAGCTCTGCAGTCGAATCAAACCAACTTGTAACAAATGGAAAATAAATACCCAGCTTGGGCTTAAGCTCTAAACATCGTGCACTCACTCTATTTGAGCTGCGACAACCTTTTCTGCCCGATTTTCTTCGTATATGCTCAATCAAATTCTAAACCTAATATTTAGTCTATTTTCTATTAGACATACGCTAATTGACACACGTATTTATTCCCCTTTCCACTAGCTAACTATTATAATTAGAAAGGCAGATTACAAAACAACCATGAAATATTATTTCTAATCATTAACTCTGATATCAAATTTCTACAGCTATAACTAATCTTTATAGCTACAGAGAACTGCAAATAATTTCAGACTTTTCACAAAAGTTATTTAAGAGTTTTTTATTACGGATAAATGTTCATCTTTCTATACAGTATTTGCAACAATCGAGTTTATGTACCACTTTCTCATTCTTAATACTAACTGCATAAGACGTCATCGGAATTTCTCCAGTACTTATCCAAGAATGTTTACGGGCATAATTTATATCACAAAAAAAACAAAAAAAACCGTTTATGTCGCAGAAAGATTTTTTCGTATGGGAAATTAAGGAAAGGAGGTTACATGTGACATTATTTTTAGCTCATACTGTATTTCAAATGCTTTGTGGGTGGCAATGGCAAACACACCATTTGTCATTTATAACAACAAGTCTCCATTCTCCAAGTATAGATATAGTGACAAGCACAGTACTAATTAATATGACAGTTCGGGACTAGTCCCCAGTAAGTACTATACACTCAATCAAAATTGTACAGTGCTTATAGTTAGTTAGTCCTAATGTTCCTTTCCATTCAATTTTAAACGAAATATCGACTGTAGTTTAATAAGTCAGCTTTCACTCAGACTTATTTCTGTATCTGGTAGTGGCGCCTGCAATTTAGACCTGACATTGTGACATGTTATAAATAGTATGTCAAGAATCAAAAGGGCAAATCCTCTTTGTGTAATCTATCATTCTTTGGAAAATCAACTCTGTCATTGCGATTGTGACTCAGCCATCGTTTTATCATTTATATAGACTCTTTGACAAAACAGTTTACTTAACACATGAAAAGGATATATTTAGGACTACTCCCCCTCATTTTATGTGTATTTATGACGGAAATGTTTGATGCTAAATAAAGCAAAATGCAAATATTGTATTAAATACATAAAGTACAAATGGTATTGCTTAATGGTTGCAAATTGATAGGTGAAACACGACGGAAATCAATCGGGAGTTCAAATGCTAGTCAAAATAAGATGATTACTATTCCGAAAATAGCTTCTGTTCATTTATAACTATTATAACAAAAATATCCTATCACCAGCAATGAAAATTAGAATTGTAATCTTACCTAGTCTATTTATTAGGTTAACCAATAGTATAGTAAGTGGGAATGATCAAGAAAATGAAAAATTGAAAAGTCGTGATTCATAGTTCCTTTAATATACATTTATTTTTAGGCTAAGAATGAAACTATACTGATTTATGAAAATGGGAAATGGGAATCAACAAGAGATATAAAAAACTATAATTTTTGCTTTCAATGAACCAATTTAATTAAAAAGAGAATTTCCAGTAACATAATACAATATTTTCTTAAGAATTTGAATAGCAGTGAAAGGGGTGATTCAAAATAATATTTTTACGACAAAAAGATTTAAAATGTCAAATGTCTCACTCACAGGTACTTTGGAAATTCTCAGTATAAGATATTCAGTTGGTAGTAATTTTATTGTGTATGTTTATCTAAGTGAAAGTGAGTGATACTAAGATTTAGGGTGAACTAAGGTTATAAAAATATATCCTTAGTGTAAGTCGTAAGTAGTTCGGTATATGTCATGTCAAAGGAATGAAGTTGATTCTAGGATGGCATGAGTTGACTTTTGGACAAGAAAGATTGCTGAGCAAATAATAATAACTGGCTATTCCTTTTGAAATTTCCGTCTGTTCTCAGTTGTGTGTCGGAAAAAGTGAATCCGTAGAATCTCACGTAAAATATATGTTGAATGATATGAGAAGGGCATTTCTATGCTGCACGTTGTGGTATCTCGACTAGATTACATACATGCACAGAATGTGAATTCCCAACTCTTTTCCGTTTTTGCAGAAGATTCCGAAACGCGTGTTTTCTTGGACAACTGGAAGAAAAGTTGTTGGAAGTCTGAGACATACACAAGACTTCACTTACTATACTTGTGAGTGATGTTCAAGAACTAATGGTACAAGCTACATCCTACTACAACAACTGTCCTTGCTCTATGTCTGTCAAACTCAACTTACTCTTTTCTTAGCTTTCTCAGTTTACCATGATTTCCGAATATCAACTCTGTCACATCCGTAACTTCTTTTGATATAAAAACACTGCCAATATCAAACAAAAAGTTGTAGGTGGATGTTATTTGAGGGACGGAATCGAGTCCACTAACAAAAACAAAAGTAATACTAAAACTAAAGTATAAACTGTACACGCTGAAGATAAAAAAGAAAACCAATGTCAGTTGATACAAAACTACTGCTTAAAAGAAACTCCCCTATGAACATAGACTATTTAGACACAAAAAGATCCGAATCTACGCAACACATTCCGTAGAAAGTATTTACAATTTTCCTAAATACAAAAGTCACCTGGATTACACACCCCGAAGCAGTAGAGTAACAAAAAGAATGTTACTGTTGATATTTTATTCTGTGAATGAAGAGGTAGTAGTGTAGCTTTCATAAAAGATTCACGGACAAACATCAGCAAGGCATTTATTGCACGTTCTCCATTTTACAACCTCAAACTACAGACACAGAGAATCCGCAGGAGTGCAATTTTAATGTTCTTTTGATTTGAAGTTTGCACACTAACTTTATTTTCAGACGTGTACATTAGTACTACCTATAAAAACTAATAAAATTCCATCCTCCAAGTATATTACGCAATTTTCTTGAAATTCTACACATATCAAGTCGAAATAATGCTTGTAATTACACAATAGTACTTAGAGGTGAATTGGTTTTTGTTGTGAAAATGCCCCGGGTAGTAGAGATCACAATTTCACAATTCTTTTGCAATTCTGAGTTCTTTATTCACTATACACTATAACTTGGCCACTTTTTGTGGTAGCTAATAAATAATTGACTTAACGAATATCAAATCTTGATTTACAATGAACGTAGCGTAATTACAGATGATGAACTTATATACTTGATAGATATATACAGTTATGAGAGTAAAAGACATTGTCGTTAGTTAGCACACATTCACATCTCTATGAAACATTGAAAATCCTGATTTCACTGGAACAATGCCACGACCACATAGTTTCATTAAATATTTCTTAGAGAGCATGTCGTAGGTATTGTAGGTAAAAGGAGAAAGCAATTTTTACGTCAAGAAAATGCGCGTGTTCAATGGACACTAAACAAGATCTGTCATCATAAAAACGACAGATGCCTCATCATTATCAACACACTGTGTGGCTACATTTGAGTACTTTAGGCTGCTCTATCTCACTTCAATATTGCACTATCGTATTGTATGTTTTCGGAAACAGATACCTCTAGTACACTACAGCTGATATCCTTATGTATTTTGTTTTTAATATTTTAGACGCAGTTATTTATTAGATTAACGCCAGGGCTGTCCGGCATATTCATATACCACCATAGTCCTTCAACGAAAAGCAGCATCAGTCTTTTTTAAAATAAGTTATTTTAATGTCTCTCTTAATTATTGCCCATCAATAGCTCACAAACGCTTAAATAGTAACATTGAACTAATAATAACTTCGGAAAAATACAATAAAGAACCATGAAATCCATTACTAAACCTAGTAAATATAGTAATTCCCTATTTATAATTAATTCAATGGAACAGGATTTTGGCGTGTTGCTAAATCCTTTCATAAAACTTAATTTCATGCCGCAGTGTATACAAAAATAAGTAAGATGTCTTCTTTTTACTCTACCTATTTTTACGATTGGGTTGCGGGAATACCTATCAGTATCAACCTTTTAAGAAGATTTTAGCAGATTCATTACACAATGCAAATGTATTAGGTAGCAAGTATATTTATAGACATTATTACCTACAAGTGTAGATAACAGTCATACAATGAATTAAAAGACTGGTTCCATTTTAGTACTGAGCTAGGTGTGCACCAGTTCTGGTGTACATTATTCTAGGGACTATGAACTTCGGATAAGAAAGGATTGTAACAATAAGAAATAGACAAAGACATTCATTTTTATCCCATCTCACACATCGTGTCCTGTCATGTCCCACGGTGTCGTTTATTTCCTTAGCTCCGATCCAGTGATATGTTCAGCATTAGTTCTTTCTGTGTGCATTGCATGTGTGTGAGGAGAGTGAGTCGGAGAAAAGATCAAGAAAGGCAAGCCCAGAAAATCCAGATTCCCCAGATTGCTTTTCTATGCTCTCCTGTTTTACTTAAGAGAAACCGAAGGAGATAAGAGCAAATTGAATGACCATATAGTACAAGACATTACGGAATATTCCCTGCCTCCCTGCCTTACAGACATTCCAGAATTTAGTGCAAAGAGACTGAACTGTTGAAACCTTTCCTGCTATACCCCCTCCACATCTTCAAGAAAAGCAACGTCTGCCTATTTTACTAGCACTACCTGATAAATATATTACCATAATATAAACACGAGCCAGTTGGTGCTATATCGGACATCTTTCCATACAGGGTCATCTGAAGGCCCTCATATATCACACCATTTAAAAACAAAATCCATATTTATTGTTATTCTATTTGTTACTTACTTGAAAATATTATCTTTCCTTAAGTTTTTCGCATGCATCCTAATCGAATCGTTCATCCGATTCGTCCTAAATACTTTAACTCAACATTTGAGGCTTAAAAAATATACCCACCCACACTATCCGTAGTTCTGAATCAATTCAAATTTGAAAGCTTCATTTTGTGTCTCTAATATATTATTGTGACAAAATCCATGAAAATTACATTGTTACTAAGAGTTTAGTAGAGTAAAGAGAAATAATATTCTCGTTAGTAGTGTAAAATTGGTAGAACTTATTGTTGGACTGCCCTGTACATCAAGGATCTTGTATATGCACTCACTATAAATATTATGGAGCAAGTAAGATGTTAATGCTTATCGTATATGTGCAGGACAAACTATTCTTCCTGTTTTAGTAGCTACTTGCTGCTCTTCCTTTCCTAATATCTCTGTTCTTTATCGCTGAATGTGTATCCTGCATGCCTTTGTCTATATCTAGCATAAACACACAACTTTCTAATCTAATCATAAAACCAAATATTTCTTTTCCTCATCCTAGTTACAATATTAGGCTAGAGTCTTTTAACGTCTTTTGGTCACGAATTACTTTTGTAAACGAGAACTGCTATTTCCTCCGTATTGAATACCTTTTCATTCACTTCAATCTTCTACAATTTCGGGTTACAACTAATAAAATTGAATGGAACAATAATCCAGATACAAGATACACGGATCCTTGCGATAAAGTACAACTGCTTTTTTGAGAGTACAAGAATGTGACACTACATATAACGTTTTTTTTTCTTTACATTTACAATACAATCTTTCTGTACTCACCATGTATGTGCCACTGTCTGAAAACTCGATTCACAAGCACTAACACTTAGCGATAAAAATGCGATATCTAGCACTTTTACTGAATTTTATTATCTGTTGCCCTGTTGAGTTGTAAAAATCATAACTTCCTTCTGTTTGGAACATGGAATCACCTCTTACTCTCTTTTCAATGTAACATGACTCAAAGTAATGCTGGGATAACTGTGGAACTCATCATCATTGTATTTACTACCGTGTGAAATATCATTTTCACATGCTAGCAGATAAAACCTTCCAAAAACTACTTTGCACTAACCACGTCAGTAATAGGAAACATTAAGTGGATTTTGATGGACTGCCTTACTATGCAGGTTTTTACTTACGCTTTACCACAAATAAATCGGAGATTACTACTAGTGCAGTATAGTATATGCAATTTTGTTTGCTACAAACATAAATATCTCACTCCATCAAAAATTAGTTCCTTTCCTTGCACCCTATACTTAAGAATATTAAAATTTGTTTTTTCTTACCGAAGATTCATCAAACATACTTCAAGGGATAATATTTTAAGAAAAGTTACATAAAAAAGTTATAACTGTAGAATGAAGCTACTTCAAGTTAGCAAAAAAACTTTTTCTTTTTAGGGACATCCGTGTTATTTCAATAAATTGTAATTCAAATAAAATACATTGAAGAGTATAAATAGAACAGGATATCGAGCAATGTAAAACTAAAAAATTTAATTAATTATCCTACAATAATGTCAAATAAATTGCACGTTTGTAAATATTTTTTTGTATTCTCATTCCAGGACAATTAGATGTACGACAACATTTAAGTATTTAATCGATTCAAAGAAATAAAACAGTATTTGGCAAAATAGCCTATAAAAGACAAATATCCATTTTCTTATGATATTACCAAAGGAAGTAATATTTAGGAACAGTACTGTCCTCGATTATAAAGTAGCATGCGTTGCATTTGGCATAATAGTACGTAATTCGGAATGGAAATTAAAAATTGGACTAAGGAAGAATGATGGACTGCGTAGAAAATGGAGAATAATAATTTAATTCGAACCTCTGAGTTTGAAATTCTCCACTGTATCCAGAATGACAGTTCCGTTGAGTGCTTCTCCAGCATAAAACATTTCCTTCTCGAGCTTTATATCAAATTCTCGTATGTAATCCATCCTTGTTCTTGCGCCTCCGCTCGTCTATGTGCAAATGATGGATTTTCTTCTTATTTTCCTTTCCTGTACGTTAGCGTATTGTGGTAGTACATTATACATAGGAAAAAATCCCATGTATGTGATATATCGTCTTTTCCTTTGAATTATTTTAAAGTGAAAGTCTAGTGTGGCATAGCATGAGCATCACCATAATATGACTACTCAATGTGAGTGCATGTCCTAAAAGTATATTCTTATATTTACATTTGATTCTAAAAGATTAGTGTGTTGTCCTATATTTTGGGCTTTCGTGCTGGGAATACTTTCACTGCTAACACCCTTGCTCACTTTTAGTCTTTCCTAGGAATTCTCTCAACGAACCACACATAAGTAACAGAGAGCCAAGAATCGCAGAATGAAACTTTTACTGTGCGTATCTCTTGATACTGAGAAAAGAGCGAGAGGAAAAAAAGGAGTTTTTCTCCAGACACCAACGTCTTGACTAGATTTGGTCGTTAATTCCAACAAGATGTACAACAAGGAGTAACTTATTCCAATTGCTCTTCTTCAATCTCTTTTTTCCAGGCAAGATACTTCAATACTTAAATTTCAATCTAGCAGTAGTATTATATATGTAGCTTACAACACACTTTATTGCACGTCTACACAATAGTTGTAATAGCGAAGATTGCTGAACAAGTTAGCCATGTAAAACGTATTGACAATCCAGCTAACTATAACACAAAATGCGTGACAGAATGCATATATCTTCCAATTTTCTCTCTTCTATGTACTTTTATGACGATGCTGATAATTTATCAATTTTATTTGTAGTTTTTATGTCTTCGGTTTTCTGTGTTAGCTACCAAAGATGATGGTGCTACTACAATAGTGTTGAAAGAATTCTCGGGGGATTTCGTTTTCCGTTTGTTTCTCTTTCTCACTCTTTTCATTCCACCTTCCACTTACAGATAACAAGGGGTGAAAAGATGTTCGACTGTTATTCAATGGATAAAAAGAAAGACGCTAAAACAAGGCTTAGTTCTTTCACCGGTCTTTATTTATACTATTTCCTATTATTCTATTCCATTATTTTCTCCTGACTTCAGTTCGATTGCCAAGAATACAATACGTACGCCGATCATTCAGAGAAAACGACGTGTAATGAATCCCTCACGAATCTGTTTTTCCATGCTCAACTCAACTGAGAGAATAATACAAGAACACAACCGTTTGCCAACTTTCTTTTATTTTAACTCCGTTTTCTCTTTATCGCTTTTACATCAGTTCGGTTCCGTTCATCGTCAGTCGTGTCAAACTCAAAATCGTAGATGCCATGTCCATTTCCTCCGTGCACTTTCTTGCGTTTGTTTGTTTCTGAGGATGCATCCAACCAGCCGCTAATGCAATGGCGCAACCAAACCAATTCAATTCAATGTGTTCAAGTTCAGCCAGAGCTTAACCGCACTAGGAAGACGTAGAGCACTTTGTTAAAGACCACAACAGTACTAAAATTGGATTACCCTACAGCTTCTTCTCATCCAGTCACGTCAGAGGGATGCGGAAAACTGAAAGGTAATACAAGAAAAAAACATTAGCGATTTTCAGATTGATTTTCCCTACCAATATTGCTGAAGTACTGATTGACTGTGATGTGAACTGAATTTAAAACAATATCTAAAAAATCATCATTAATGCAGATGATTTAAATACTCTTTACTTTGTATCTCAATTTATCTTCACTTAATTTAATCAGAAAGAACCTTCTGGTTGTGAAGACAGTGTACATATATCTTGGATTTAAAATCCCAAAATACCTGCCGCCGGGTGGTTTCAAGGCGGTTTAGTAAGATTTCATGGATAAAACAAAACGCTTCAGTTTTCTGTGTTAAAACCTTAAAACCCGCACTGCTAAGCTGGACCGCCTGCAAAATGTGTCGTAATTCAGGTAGGAATGAGGACAGATAAAGAGATAAATACAACAGGGCTTCATCTAGTGTGTTAACTTATGAGAGACATCTTTGCACATATATTTTCGCTTTTATTTAAGATAAAACACTAGAAAGGGCCATTGTCGCTGGTTATATTGTGAATTGTGTTGGAAAAATCCCAAAGACTATAGTCGTAAACCAAAGGAGAGAATTTAATGTTGACCTAGCACTAAGCATTGCATTAGTAGGGGTATTCAGGGTATTGTAAATTGTATACTGTTGCATAATATATATGACCTCAACCAGTCTAACGCTCGTATTTTAGATTAGATATGTATAAATAGAGCAGCGAACCATAATGCACGCTAACATACATTTTGGAATGGATTAGACTAGAGGGAAAGTGAGCAACCTGCATTGGGTATAAGGAAGTCAGAAAGAGAAAGACAAAAAATGTCCCTGAGATCTGACGATACATTAGATAGGTACGTGAGTAAGATTACTCCAGTGCCAGTGCACTTGACTTGAAAAGAAAAGTTGACTGACTATCTAGCTCTTCATTTATGTCGGAAAGAAAACCGGGAGAATTGCATTAGCTAACTGCTAGGCACTTTCCATTATACAGTATGTAACAAATATTGCAAAACATGTTCCTTTGACTTTCAGAACGGAAACATATGAAAATTTCATTAACTTTCACCACAACAGGGTCACTAGAGTGTTCGTGGAAAAGCTGGGCGGAAGTTGGTGAAAGTTTGAAATGGAATAAAGATGGGAAAAGAGAAAGTGCTCTATTTCTCAGCTTTTCTTACCTACTGTATATGCAGAGCCAATTGAGAGAAAGCAAGTATGTGTGACACGGCAAAGCAACACAACAATACAAGTGTAGCGTCTAGTCTCTAGCAAAAATACAAAGGTGCTTTCGTCGAAAATTCTATTACATATAAGGAGCATAGCCACTGCACAGATGAGTGAACATGCCGAGGGAGGTGATATATAGTTCCATAAAATACTGGCATTTATAACGCGTATATATAGCATGCATAAAATATCCCATTTCTTTCTGCACACTTTCTGTTAGAGCTACACTTTCTAAGCATATTGCAATGTAAATGCATCTACATCAAGGATGAAGCATTTATATAATAAATTATGTAATATATACTAGTGGACCAAGTCAAGTCCCCTTCCATTTTTTGGCTTAGCTTAGTACAAATGGCATATAGCAAAAATATTAGCGTCACTTTCACTTGATTTTTGTCCTCCGTATCTTTTCCAGTTTTCCTCTTTCCTTTGAACTGCTTCTCTGTGCTAGCGCATGGGGACGTCCGTGTGATCTAAGATACTAACAAATAAGTCAGTGAACATAATATACTAGCGCTATATACTCCTCCACCACCCACTTCCTTTGCCCCTTTATATTTGTGTATGCTATGCATATATGTTTATTATAGAAACTTTGCCGTAGCACTTTCCCCAGTATACATAGGAAACTAAAAGAAAGTGTTGTGTGTAAAAAGTAACCGCTAAACAACCTCACATTTGCTCTTGACTCCAGGGAGAAGTTCGTTATCCTCCTTATTCATGCTTTACTATAGTGCTCTATTTTATCCGAGGTGAATCCTGTTATTTAGTGATGCACACAACGAAAGAGTGGAATTATTCCACCGTCTACCTGTCTAGGCCACCATTGTCATAATACTACAGCTAATTTATTAAGGACTTCACTTTAATCTACATCTTTAATATTTTATAACCTTGATAGCCCTGTTGTGGCTTCTTTCCCATCTCACATTTCCGCAACTCTTTAGGCCTACGCTAAAATATATTGCAGTAAACCTTAATCTACGCACTGTGTATTTATTAGCGGTTAAATCCCCACTCTACTTATTACATCTTTCTTTCTGCACTATTAAAAGAGAGGTTATTATTATTACCACTTCATCTAAACTACTAATTAGACATTTTGAAAATAATACAAACTAAAAAGTTATTTCTTTCCAAATTGGAACTTTCTATCCAGTTAATATCAAACATACTAATACATGATGATACAAAACCTAATTTAGTTTTTTTGAAAGGGATTGTCTAAAAATTAATTTATTCCCATTTTGCAAGCCTAAAATTATTACTATTGTCAAATAACCTTTCCTCTTACCCTTTTGAAGCTGATAAGGAAAACAAAGGATGACGTCACTTTTCTCCTCACGATTCAGTAGTAGGCTCCCATTGTCTTGAATGCCTGTCCAGTCAAGCGAAACGAGAAAATAACGGGAGCCTACTGAAGCGTGAGGTGAAAAGTGACGTCATCCTTTGTTTTCCTTATCAGCTTAAAAAGGGCAAGAGGAAAGGTTATTTGACAATAGTAATAAAAGTTCCGAACAGGAACTGGAAAAGTTTCATAAAACAGTGCTGTCATGGCCGTATTGAGGGGGGGGGCATACCGGGCAAATGCCCCCCCCCCCCCCCCCCCCCCCCCCCCACCCCGCCCACGCCCCGCGAAGCCGCCCACAGCACCGCCCCCGACGCCCCGCCCCCGGGACGGGCCCCCC
>JAAAYG020024621.1:0-17356 GCA_009936455.2 Tomocerus minor | reverse complement strand
CAATTCAAAATGCACGTTGAAGGAAAGCTCGGAAAGCCGCAATAGTGAAACTTCCCTACACACTCAATTTTTATTTCGCTTTCAAATGCTATTATTTAGTCGTGGGCTCAGACACTCCTACCAATAATGCATACATAGTAGAAAGAGTACGACTACAGAACAAGGGAATATGGGGTTGACTCGGATTTGGATTACTTTCCAGAAATTTCCCTTCCCTTTTGATTTCCTCCAACCAACTCATCTCATTTCAATACGTACACACACATACACACACACACACACACACACACACACTTTTGTAGGTCTATTCCCAACAAACTCACAAACTTCCCAACTATAAACTTTCTACGCTATTCATATCGAATTCCCAGTAACGACCTAGGACGCATATCCTTGAATATATAAAATACATTCCATTATCACGTAGGTAGTGGAAACAGAAAAACAGTTCCTAAGCATCCCAACTAGTAAATACATCCGAAGATAGCAAATACACACACGTAATGTAAAACGTCAACTCTCGTTCCTTCTCACACGAGTATATTAGGCTATGTGTAAACTACATTGAACACAATGAAGAAGCCCTTGATTTCGAACAGCGAGGCGGAATTTACGGAAATGAGCTTGTGGTTCGTTTGTCACGCTCACGTCGACAAAGCCTTAGCCCTGGCATTGACTTCTATGAAGTATTGCTCAGACTATTGTATTGTTGTCTTCTCTAATAATATATCTAACTTTAACTCAATGACAAATGCATAGTAAGGAAATAATACACACAAAGATATACATTACTATATATATATATATAAGGTGAGAAAAGTGACAATATAGATATATATATATATATAGTCAGGAAGAGGAATAAGAAGAAGTGATGAGGGAATAGTAGTAGTCTTCTTTAGACGGCTCTTTGACTCAACCACGAAATTTAGCCGAACTGAATCCACTCGGATCTTCCGCTGAAATCCAATTCTATTCTTCGCCTTGACAATCACAGAACAGAAGAATCGTTGAGAAAGCAAAACTGCCGCAATGTTGTATGAGGTAGCCGCTACTACTAATACTAGCTAGGATTGCATTTTCAGCTTGAGTGTGTATTACGTAGCTACAAAGAATGAGAGGAGAGAAAGTCCAGAGAAAAGAGAGAAGCAAGAGAGAGAGAGAAAGACATTTCGTTTCCTTCCTGCTCTTCGCCTCCTGTGACAACACTTGAAATTGCTCCAACGATTATCCTTCAGGGATCATTAGGGCAAATAGGAAAGTCAGGAATAGCTTTCTGAATGAATTTGCTCTTATTTACGATTTACACATCAAAGAGCAATTGGGCTTGGCTAGGCAGGCTCCCTTTAATCTCAATCTCTTACACTGCTACATAAATACATATGTAAGTATGTACACAATGTTGTTTTTCCCAAATGAGTCTCTAGCAGAGGAACCAATAGCTCTTTGTTTGCGGCAACGTATTTAAGTTAAGTCAACATGAGCAATTACTTGTTTTACTCTTGATGGAAGTCAAAGCTTTTCATTAGCTTTTGGAAAAGCCTAGCCAAAAGGAAGAGTTACGTTAGAAGGCCTCTCTGTATTATTAGCAGTATGTCTTTAACAAAGGCAATACGCAATATGCCATGCCTTACATGTGAACTAATAGTCAAAGTAATGTAACGTGAAGGTATTATAGGTAAATATTGATTGAGCACAGCACACATGAAGATAAATAGCTTGGAATATTATGGCAGAAGCGCGTGCTGACGATGAGCCAAGAGTTTAGCCCGGTTCAATGAAACAATTGATCTTTGACGTGTGAACGTGACTCGCATGAAAATGTGCAAATAAAAGGAGCTTGAATCCTTGGAAATTACTTCTGTTTTGTCTAATGTTCTCTACGTACATTAAAGGACGGACTACAACGCTAAGAACATACATTCCCAGCAATGAAATTCAGCAGTGCCACAAGGTACATTTCATTTAAACGCACATATAATACATCTCTCATTCTTGATTTTTCTATTTTCACATCTGTCCAGACTCTTTCTCTCTCTTTATATAAATATATCAGTAATAGTCATATGTCATTGTCATAGACATTTCTGTTGGAGTTCTCAGTAATACCCGGGCTTTAGCTTTGTGCCCACTTTAAATGTTAAAACTCAAATATATTATCATGCCTCTAAGCAATTCATACTATCATTCATTGCTATGCTGCACTGTTAAACTAATATTCCTAATGCACAGTACTATCTACTCCTATGTACTGTGCCAGTACTAATAATATTATCTCTACTTCCCTAGATTACACTCACTCTAGACATACTTAATATATTCGGCAATGGAAAGTCAACCTAGTTGCAACTACTTACAGGAGCTAACTAAAGAATAAGGCATCATTGGCCAAAAGGGATTCTTGGTAATATTTTACGTGCGCAGTTGTTTTGAGCAGAAACTTGTCGGTTTTAGTAGGCTCCAAGGAATTTACTGTGCAGAATTTCTCAGGAATATCAGTATCCCCAGAAAAACCAACCTCCTTCGCTCGATTCCTATGAAATACCTTTGAAATGTGGCTATAACTAACAAAGTCCTCCTATTTTCCATATGTCCTTAGAGCTTTATCAAATCAAATGAGTTTTTAATAGCCTCTCGTCTTCTCCCATTCATTTCCATAATAAATAACAGTACATGCATAGTTACACTTGCGAATTTACTTATTATGTCAACGAACTAATTCATTTCCCAGCAATAAAGTTCAAAACTATAATCTCGCATCTAAAAGATCACATTCTAACTAACAACTTTAAGAAGAAGGAAAAGGAAGCAACTGTAACTAATGGCTTTTCTGTGTCGCGACTTTTCCTAACGATTATTACGCTGACTATGTAAATCCATCGGTGATTTCTTGGGAGTTCTATACTATTTTGTACATTTTATTCCATACTATATAGAATATTAAATACTAAGTTCAACTTGTGAAATTTTAATGAAACTATCTGTAAGCATAGTAGAGCAACCTGTTATCAACTTTTGTTTAATGCTAAAACTTTACAAGGGTCAATAAACGAATTTTCTGCAGAGAGAGAGAGAGAGACAGACGTATAAAGGCAAAGTCGGTCAAATATTGATCTTTACCGATGAAAAATATATGCAAACCCTATTTCCTCTGTAACATTTGTGTGCACAGCTGCGAAAAAGGATCAACTCTCCCGTGCCTACTAGTTTAAGGGGCTGTAATTCTATTCATTTCTGTAAATATCTTTTTCTTTCGTAAATATACACCAGTGCAGTATATAATCTGGAGCGAAACCCCAGCTTTTGTACTATAAACATCTAAAAATCTGAGATGCGAGTCAGGAAAAAAAAGAGCAGGAATCGCTAAATATGTCAAATCCATTGTGGCGTCTGCCCACATTTCAACGTTGGCTGTCAGACGCGGCGCGTCTGTCCATTATAGATCAGGTCAAGCAAAAACTCACGTACCTAAGTCAGCAACCTACATATATATTAAACTGGGGAGATCGAGAGAAGGACTCTACTTTATGAATACGATATTTCCTAGTACAGCATTTCATTTTCACAGAGCAAAACATTATGTATTTAGTTTGAGTTTGAAAGTAAGAAAGAAAGTCGGGGGAGCATTAGTAAAAGACGTTGCGTGGCATAGAGTATTAGGCAGACATGTGAGTAAAACATCTCTGCTGAAAAAATAAAGCTCCTTTTATCATTCCTACTTTGTTTACCAGAGTGGACTAGTAGCTAGTTGCCGGTAGACACACATATTATGTACGTATCACATCATAAACCATCTCTGAAGACACTACTACACATTATATGCATCTGCCTTCCCAAATATCTACATTTTTTCCCTAGGATGTGCAGTAAAAACACACAGGAAAGAAATCTGGTGTTTGTTTACCCTATAGGAATGTTCTTACACACTATACTGTGTGTGATAGATGTATATTTTGTATTTGTGATTTGTATAAACTGTCTATATGATAGCTTTGTTTAAATGGTAGGGAAAAGACTAACATGGTTGCAGATAGCCTTATATAAAAGTCAAGAGAGAAGAGAAGCATGAAGTGAGCAAAGTCTGAGCCCAGTTCAGCATGACCAAAAAGAGAAGATCTGGAGAAGTGAAGGGAAGATGTGAAGTGAAAGCTCCGCATGTAATAATAGCAAGAGGAAGGTTAGGGTGGGCAGTCTGAACTTTCCTCTCACAACGAAAGTCAGGCAAGCAGGAAAAGAGCTTTCTTTCAATCCGATGCTCGATCAATAATTGCTTTTAGCTTTCTCTTTACCATTCTAACAGCTAGCACTGTTCCACAGCAACTAACACATGACTCTCCCGAGTTAGACATTCCCTACTACCTCTGAAGAGGAACAAGCTTTCTCTGACTCTCTTTTCTTTCTGCCCTAGAGACGTTGCAGAGAAGATTGGTCGCCACTTGCTATGTCGAACTAAAGTAGCTCCTCACTTACTTCTGTCTCTCCTAAACTAGCTCACTCTAAATATGAGTGCATTTTTCATACAATTTACTCCTAGCGGGACATACATACCTGTATAAATTACAGATTTCCAAGAATTGTGTCCTAAAACACTTCTGTCAAGTGCTAGACAGCATTTCCCCCTTTTTAGAGCAATCACATATACATCCTATCATCTTTATTTGTACGGTTGTGTGTCATGTCACGTCATTTATCGCATCTCTACTGTCTTCTGTCGTTTAAAAAAGCTTAGGTACCTACCTACCTAAAGACTTTTAGGTAGGTGCCTAAACTTATAGCTCTTTTTTCCCCCACCTACCTATAATTCCTTACAAAATGCTATTAGATATCTGTGCGTACTTACAAAGTTAGCATACAAATGGGAATGTAAGATTCCTGCATGTAAAAAACACCATTGTAAAAATGTACTTCACAGTCCTAGACACTTTAGGCTGGGCTGGTCCGTGATAATATTATTATCATAACTTACAGAGGGATGTTATGTGTTTAAATGGGCGAATGTCAGTAAGCCTGAAAATATCCATCCGCGGTTTCATCTTCAGCCACAGATTTTTATTTCGTTTGCTTTTCTAATACCTATCTACTTCCTGGTGTGGACTTTCCCCTTTTCTACACTATACGACAATAGGATAAAGATATAGTCATTCACAGTCAACTTAACTTTGCCGCATCTAGCATTTCTATTGAATAAACCCAAAAAGCGTTTTCCAAAAATATGCATTATCATGTCAAATGTGAGGATTTAAGAGTTGCAGAGAAAGAGAGAGGGGTGAAAGTAAGTTTGCTTACGCAGAGCTTTTCTCTATATTTTCCGTTTATCTTATCATATAGTATGTTCCGACTGGAATGTCATTCCGAATAGACTGGAATAAATAGGTAGACAATGGAATTTTATACGTTGTGGTGAGCTAAGTCAAAGAAAACCCGAGAAATTTCGTGTACACACAATGCAGGAATAATATAGATAAAAGGGTGAGCCAGAGAACTTTTGAGATTTAAGATAAAGTACGAAAAGGGTTTGTAGGAGGAGGCAATGCGTGTTGGGAGGTCTATACACTCTTGCATGCTGGTAAATTTCATTGTTTCCAGGTTTATCGTATAGTTCCACTAGTTTCCTTTCAATTTAATGATTGCCAGAGCTTGGCATGATATCATAGTAGAACCAAAGGTAGTAGAGAAAAGGAAGAACGAGAAAGCCATTATCAAAATGCTATTTAATTTGACTTTCTCTTCCTTGTGTTTGTTGTGACAAACAAAACAATTTAGTGTTGGTAGTTAGTAGCGTTTTGTTTGAGAGAGAGAGAATCTTTGATTGAGGCTGTTTTACGCATAGCCAGTGATTAAGTATTGAAATGAAGGAGATGAAATGAATATTTAAGAGAAAAAGGGGATTTACCTAAACAAACCAGCGGGGAAAGAACGATGTTGCTGATTTGGCTGAAGAAAAGGAGAATTAGTAGTTCCATTTCCATTATTATACTGCTGAGAATACTGGCGACTGGTGAGTAAATGTCTTTTAGGGAACATTTGATGAGACGGGAGCTCTCCATAGTCAAAGGATTGATTTTGTGTTTTAGTCTGGCCTGGGCGTCCTCTGCCTCGTTGGGGACTTTTACAACGTAAAATATTGGATTTACCATTGCCGTTTCCACCTCCATAATTCCATTCGTTAGTACCTACTGTTCCGGGAGCACCAGTCATACACCCATAAGGAGATTCACAGGCTATCAATGGTCGATTCTTCTTATTTTCCTGCAACATAATCTGCTGGGCTGGAGGATGTCTTTGAAGACTTATGGGGGAAGCAGCCGTGGCTGCAAAATTAGAAGCAATGACGCTTCCGCTCAGAACGGCTCGTCGAGGCGAAGGAACAGCCAAGTAGGTAGAGCCATTATTATGGTGACCATTCCCACCAGGATTTGTTCCGTTTTTGTCCGAGTTGCCCGGGATCGGGTGGAATGTTTCCTCGATTGCATGCTTCTGTCGCACCAGTCTCTCTCTCCGGGATCTTTTCGAATGAGACTGTTGCGCTTGGGAGTGGGAATGACCTTGATGAGAATTGTGAGACGGACTCTGCATCATAATATTATTCCCACCCGAATTATTCGAGTTGCTAACAAATGCTGAATGGTTGGAGTGGTGACCACCGGAAATGTAATTAATCGGGGGCGGTGGAGGAGGAGGAATCAACAGTAAATTCCTTGAACTCCCGTTGGAATTCGAGTTATTATTTTCACCGTCGAAACTAAGACTCTCTCTGCCACTGTCAGCCCAAGAGGTTCGGGATGGTGGACCGCCGACTACTAAACATCCATTTGCACCTAATAAATCCGTCACTGATAATAGTTCAGCAGTCCCTACAACACTATTGTTTGATTTCCCACCTGCGGAATTATTTGAATTTGAATTATTTGACGTACTAGCAGTGTTATTATTTTGTGGGGAGGTAAAATTTAAATTATTTGAACATTGATTTTCACCCAGAAGGATCTCAAGAGTTTCCAAACCAGTTTGGGACGTTGGAACGTTTTCGTACAGCCGTGCTTCTCTAGTCAGCAGTTGTGACGAAACTGTAAAACATTCGGCAATTTGTTGATTATTATGGTGACTCTGTGTAAATTGGTGGTGTGTTGGTACGGGAATAGGTGGTAGGGGATGGTGGTGAAATTCGTGACTCAATATAGGTCTGTTACTGTGAGATGAAGTTCCTGAAGATCTGTGGTGATGACTCCGATGGTGGTTACTATGATGGTGATGGTGGTGATGGTGGTGGTGTAAAGGATAGCCTGTCGAGTGTTGTTGTTGTTGATGGAGATGTTGCTGATGCTGGAGTTGTAACTGATCAAACTGTGACCTGTTATGAATATTTGAATTGCTACTTGTGGCACTATTATTCAAATGAGTCTGACTATGATAAACTTTTATAGGACTCTCAGCTGGACTCAGTTCACTTAACGGACTGGGCATATCGTCCTCCTGAGTCCACGTAGCAATTTCCCTGTACTTCACTGGACTCTCATCCCCAGTGACATCAAGGAAAATTGAGTCAACACCCCCAGAACCGAAACTCGACGCTCTATTTTGTCTCTGCGACTGAGTAAGTTCAGCAATCAAGTCCTCATCGTCTAAAATAATAATATTATCATCCTCCTCACTTTTGTCTCTATCTGTAAACACATTTTTACTGTTATTTTCACCTTTTGATGTAGATGCGGAATTTTCTTTATCTTCCCCAGTCGACTGTTTATCTGTTAAAAGGGACTGTGAAGCACTACGAGAAGCACTGACTGGAATTTCATCTTTGTCTTTATGTTTCTTTGAATGATGTTTGTGATTTTGAGTAATTAATGCCGACGGGGAGATGCCGACTACTCCAACTCCCAAATTTCCCAAAGAGGAAGACAGTGAAGTAGGGGAAGCTGTTGATGAGAGTCTCGATGAGGAATGATGGAAGCCTTCCCCTTCGCCAATCCCACTTAAGTCTCTTACACTTGAAACTACAATAGGCTTGTCTTTGTTGTCCTCCTTAATTATGTGAGCCAAATTAAGATTTTTCCGACGTTTCCCATTCGAGCTCTCAGGCTTCACTCCTGCATCTCCCGTCACGTTTTCAGGGAGAGCGACACGACTGCTACTCGGCGTACTGTTTATATTCGGATTGGACGAAGAAGAAGCAGATAAAGAAATAGAACCACAACTTACACTCGTCACTATTGTACTCACCCCTCCACCATTGTCCTTATCTTTACTACTGCTCTTACTTTTACCTGTTTTTTGCTTACTCTCTATAGGTTGGGAGTTGTTTGGCTCCTGCTCCATAACCTTCTTCTATTTATTTATTTTAGCAATGTACGAAGCGAAGAGGAAGAAGAAAACAACAATAATACAAATATATATATTACACTGGGTTCACTCTCACTAGCATTACGGAAATTACTTTCAAGATATAGTTTCACTCTCCCCAAAGAAATGCCCTGGTTGGATTGAGTCACGAAAATAATGAGAGAGACAGGAGAAAAGGACGAGAAAACTATACGTAGCTTTCATTTTACGAGTCGGCCGAAAGAGCCGTCTCGGCTTACACCAAAGCCAAAGTGAAAGTAGATCATCCTGTCGTGCCTTTCCATTGGAGAAAGAAAGAAAATTGTCAAGGTGAAATATTCGTGAATGAAGTAGAACTTTCACGTTCACGTCCTGCCAACTTACTTTGCGTCACAATATCCCACGATAGTTTACAATGGGAGAGAGCACGATGCCTTACGTCCTGCACAAACAAGTGGAGTGTGTGCCATGGAGAAAGCAAAGCTCTTCTGTTCTGTCACTCAGACCTCTTTCCTCGCCTCAGTCCAGAAAAGGATTGGAAGGGGAAAGCGCAGTAGTGGCAACTGCTTTTTCCAACGCTTTACTAGCCCACGTCTCTCCAGAGTCTTGGAGGAGTAGCTCTAGTAGAAACTACGCTCAAAACCGACAGCGAGCGAATTGGGAACCGACTTTCACTCGGCGTTTTTCGGATACACTGGACTCATTGCGGCCTTAGTTAGATCTATCCCATTGTGGCTCCTTTTTACTACGGATTTTCCACACTGTATCTTTCTCCTGTACATCCAACTCTATAACTACACCTACCACCACACTTTCTTTTCATTCCAATGCATTTCCCTAGCTTGGTCGATAGCATTTCTTCGCTCTCTCTCTCACATACCTACAGTTATGTTATGTCTCTCCATGTATTACACATAATACATGAACCAATGTGAAGTCTACTTATGAGGAAAAGCCTCCTTTCATGTCCCACCGTTGGAGAAAGGAAAATTCAACGCAGATTATGTATCATTTCTTCCCACTTCCTATCCTCTCTGTCCTTTTCTCAGTATCAAGTTCGCTGTTGATTTTGATTTCAATGATGACCTAGATGCTTCCATTCTACTTCTCTCGCTTTCTCCCTCTTTCCATTTACTTGGAATTTAAATGCTAGCCAATGCATACATATAAATGCAAAGCCTTTTCACAAAATTATTCCTAATGAGCTTGTGAGGCCTAAATATCTTTAACTACAGATATTAACTGAACTTTTGTCCTCTCTCAAAGAATTCTTTTGGACAAGTGGATTAGTTATGCAAGAAACATATCAAGACTCCACATTCCTACTATTACCTACGCCTACGTCCCAACAACAATGGGAACCTAACGAAATTTAGCATTCAGTCGATGCCATGCTACTTAGCCTAACGCTCTATTAAAGCAACGTAGGCACATATTATGTAGATGTGCATGTACAATGCAATAACCCCCCTCTCCTCTAATTTCAAATTCCATTTCACAGCCTGTCATACAAATGTGCACTTTAACTTGAGTAGTTGAGTGAATCCAGCCAGTCCTCTTAGGTATGATACTACTATACCTAGAAGTACCTATATTTAGATATCTGTATCTACCATTTTCCTTTCTCTGCCGCTTACCAACTCCACACTTGACAATCTATTGAAATATTTTCTTTTTTCAGCTTCAAGCCAACTTGTACATATATTGACACACTTTCAACGATACCTTGCCTAAAAGTACTACATTACTGTAGAACAGTATGTCCTGAGGTCAATTTTCTACTTTTATTCAAGTACTTGAATACAATAACCTCAAGTCACATTAGTTCAGTGGAAATACACACTAGAATATACTTTTTATGTGCACTACTTCTCAAATAACTTTTCTCTTGTGTAATTTTACTAGCTGATGTTATGTGAAAATTACCTGGAACTTGTTATACAAGATCAAATATACTTCACTCTTTCCAATTTCAATAAAACTCAACTTGATATCTTATGTAAATGTATAACCATCCATTTTCATACTCTGTGTCTGCTACACCTTCCTGTCATTGTTGCTTTCACCTCTAATATTTTCCAACTATTCCATTCCTGGAACAAGAAATTAATTGGATTATATTGTAACTTTCTCCACATATTCCTGGAATACTTTACTTGCATTCTGCATGAAAATAGTTTTCTGGCTAAAACACAAAAGGAAACACATAAAACGAAATTGGAATGTTAATGTTTAATAACTGTTCTAATTTTTATTTGTAATCTATTACACTATCTTTTACTAAGAGATCAATCAGACTTATCTTATTAACGAAGTAACCTTTGATTGATAATAATCTAATTTTTTTCTATTACACCACTCCTCCTTTTCCCAGAAATCTGAAAATGGGAATATTTTCTGCTTGTCAATCCAATGAACAAAAGTTTCTTAATTCAGTTGGTTTCGCAGTATTACAATAGAGTAAACGTGCCGGAATGCACGAAACCTTGTGTGTTATGTAGAAACAATGAAACAATTTCCTGGTAGTTTCCTATAAATATCCAATCACATTTGCCACATTTCCGTTTAATATCATGTGTACTATACGTTGTCAATTTCCCTGGAGCCTTTATATACTCTGACAGAGCATTGTGAACATGATACAAGTTGACACAGCTGAAGCGGGAATATTTTGGGAGAAAGCTCCGTAGTGTTTTCATAGGAAAACCTGTCCGATATGCAAATAGGCTAGACATTGCTCATGTAATGTAAGTGGGCATTAGAATATTATATTGCATCTTGGTGTCTGAAGGTTTTACTAAGTAGCCTACCTATGCATAATCTACCTAGCCCTTGTTCAGATGTGGAGGAACTTGTAAAAATTGCTATGCCATGCGTGGACTATTAGATTTCTCATGAGTATGAGCCTCCTTCTCTTAGGCAAGTACAGGTGCTCATTGAGCATTTGCATATAGCCCGTTCTAAAGTGACATGAAATATTATCGTATTTCCAGAAAGATGAATGTCTAATGCTTTGTAGGTTGCTGTAATGTAATAATATCCTTTTTTCAGCCTCTTGTTATCTTTTCAGGGTGAATTTGTTGTACAGATACGAGCTCTGCCTGCGTGGCTTCGGCTTCGACGTCAATGTCAAGTCTCAAACTCAATTGTAACCTAATGGAAATACCTTGGGTAACCCCAGCGAGCTAACATCAATATGGCATACCGCTACATGAGAAATGATATTTTATGCTATTGTGGCAGCGCAGTGCAATTTGTAAATGTTTCACCACAATTTTATGCACAAAACTAATGTCCCAGTAAACTGATATGCCTGTGTACCTGAAGAGTTACAAAAACAGCACAAATTGTAGTCTAACGGTTTAGTCAGTGTAACTGTACAGTGCACCATCCTAACTTGGTAAATTAAATTAGAAAGCAAATCGAATGATGAAGTTGCTAGTACTTTGTGTTGCGGATTACATTTACTGAAGATTTTTGATGAAATGTGGGTCAGTTGAACTGGTTATACTGCACAGTTGAACTGGTTATACTGCACAGTTGAACTATAGGATAACAACACTTTCCCTGGGAATTTGTTTAGAGTTGTAGTCCTTATGAACTTCAAACTATGAGAAATTATTCACGTTTCACATTACGTAAGACGTAAACCCTTGAAGTCCATTTATAATCAGAACCTATACTGCTATTTATGAAAGAATTTAGAATAGTTCAGGTTTACTGCAACTATTTTCCTTGGCGAAAAAACATGCAACATTCAATCATGCATTCATCCATTCAGGCTTGAAATTCATTGGTTTTTCAGAGGAGTTTCAAGTAGGTATAGGTATACGTGTATTGAATTTACCATGAATACCAATTTTAAATCAATGTATGTATGCATTAATTATTTGCATAGTCACTTAACTTTCTATGCGCAGAATTGACTCTCTCTTCCTCTGTGTGGTATAAGTGCTTAAGCACTATTGGAAAAAGAAAGTTAATTACACTGAATTCTAAAGATATAGACAAGTAGCCAACTTAGAATGTAGTAGAATATGTAGTATCATCAATTATAGGGAATGGACATGACTCGTCGGATCTAGATCACGTTATAGCGCTCAAAAGCAATATATTTTATAACGTGCAGGAAATTTGGCGTTACAAATAACGAAATAGTTATTCCGGAGGAGTATTTTGAAGGGAAGTTAGGAGTAGAGAGCTGTGCGTGGTCCGTGTGTTTTATTACTGGGAGATAAGATGAAGTTATTCAGCAAACAATCCAATCCACTTTCATCTTCACTCGGCCATGCTCAACAAAACTCTGGTTTACTTGGTAAGTTAACTAAATTAGAGAGAAACTTCACCTTTTCTTCCCTACAAATAAATTAGTTAGTGAGTAGTGGAGAGAGTTTGTCTGCCATGCTTTGATAGGAAAGCAATGATAAACGAATGGTAATAAAATTACATCCCTGTCCCTCCGCTCCACTGACTCTACAACCCACTTTCTCTCCCCATTTACTGTTTATAAAACACTGCTTTATCTTTCAATGCCCGAATTTGCACGTCTTCGGTTTCACTCCTGCTCCAACCTCCTCCTTGGACATTTATGTGCATGCTAATCAGTTTGAAAGATTCCACAAAATATCTATCGTGAACAAAACGGAAAACACACCCAAGAAGACTTCTGTAGCTAGAACAGATCCACCTCAGTGCACTACTTCAGATTACTTATTTATTAGCACAATAATTCTGATACATATGCACACACCTTCCTATCACTGCCTTGTTATTTACACAGACACTTTATTGAAGTACTTTGCACGAATTTTCTTTCCATTTCCTTTAAAATGTAGTGAGGTATGAAATTTATTTGCTTTTCCGTCTCGTAACTTGTATTTATCCTGGAGGTTTTCTGCATACAACGGTTGCATTTAATCCGTAAAATTTTGAATTATGTAAAATATGATCCACAAAACTTGCTGAACTTAGACCAACGCCCACACTAACTAACAAATGGAATAGAACTAGAAGTTTACATAATTTAAGTAAAAGCATTGCAGACAACGCCCTTAGAGGACAGCGAAAGCCGAAAATAGGAAAAGATTGCATCTTGATGAACAATTACTCACTTCATCTCATTTAAAGTCACGCTGAACCAAGTAAAACTTTCCCTTTGGCAGTAATTTCGCATCTGAGTAAAATATCTGGAAACCCCAGCCTTTAGCAGTTAGAATATTTACCTAGACAAATAGCTAATATTGTATTGTAGGTGAATTTTTGGAAAAATCTAAGTATATTTTTGAAAAGTTGATCCTTTAAATTCTTAAAATTGTCAATTGTTTATGATTGCGTAACCTGCGATGCAAGACGAACATTTTAAGCCGTCCTTTCCAGCTTCCCTAACCGGGGTACAATCACTTGGGTGAAAATTCGTTTGAAGCAGTGAAACAATTTATTGACATTCCGATAGGGAAATACAGAATATAACAGCATTTATGAATCGTCGAGACTCTGAAAATGTTGCTAAAGAGAATACAAAATACAACCGAATGCGAATAGAGAAAACTAACAATAAGCCGTAACAGAAAGCTCGCACCAGTAGAGGGTAGAGTCTGTACACAACTTTGGAGAAACATACCCACATAAGGACATAACATAATTAGATTGAAATTAGATTTATCATGTGACGTCCGGTAGAGAGCGGCATATGTACTGACTGCTTTTTTCAGTTTAATAAAGCTTTCAAAATCCAAAATGACTGAAAAAATCACACTGGCAATTTATTAGAAACGCAATAGTAATTTTGATGTACGTTTTTAGATTTTGACCTTCAAATTGAACAATAAGTGAGCGCGCGTTATCTCGGTAACTTGTAGACCGATTGTACCCAGTTTGAGTAGGGTTCGTCACAGTCCCATATCCTATAATATGTTTATGCATAGTTTGGTCCACCTCCGTCAATGCGTTAGAGAGTTAGAGTGTTCGCAGAATGGATAGAATGTGTGATTCCATAAGCTTCCCAAGGGGCGAGCTTAGACGAAAATAATCGTGATTACGTCATGCTAAAAAGTAGTAAATCTTCCATATTTTCAGTTTTCCAATGTAAGGAAGTTGACATCAGCTGCATTTAAGTGCTAAACCAGTTCGTTAACCGCTTCGTTTGATGACACACAGTTTGAGATAGTGAACTATCTCTCGATTACCATCAATCCATTCATGCTTTTCTTTCTTTGTGCTACTACCAATATGAAATTATTTAGTTGGTTTGGCCATAATATTTCTTCTTCTATCGCAATTTGCTATAATGTCTGTTGATGCTTATTATATGAAAGTTGACTACATTGCAAACAAAAGTACCTAACGAAGAGATCATATCACCATCAGAATCAGAGAAGTAAATAAATGAGTGGAGACAGAATAAATTTCCAGGAATATAATTTCATGTCTCTCCTAGTACTGTCTGACTTTGCGTATTTCCCTTTAGATCTATTAGTCCTCCGGGATTGTCGTATTATATATGTACAACTTTACGCATTCTCTCTTCGTTGGAGAATTCCAAGTATAAACGAAGCTGTCGGCTTGAGTTTAATGTACGCTTTCTCCATTAGGACTGACATTGTACTTGTATACAAGTCTACTAATAATATGACATCCCTACACTTAAAATGCTTTGCATTCCACATATGAAAACCAAGACAAATACCCCTCATTCCTAGTAGTTCCTACTAAAAACAAGTTGCAGATGTAGTTCCCAGAAATAACGTCTCCATTAGAATACAGGACAATTATTTCGATGTACCTACATGGGGAAAGTAAACCCGTGTACAATAATAAACAAGCTAACAAGGGAATCGTTAGCGCTACATTATAACTTGCAATTGTATTCCCCATTAGTTTTACTATGTTATTATGTAAACTTACATAGATTCTAAAAATCCATTTACTTTTTTAGTGATAATTATAAGGGAATTTAGACACAGATTGAAAGAGATGTAAAATTCTCAGACTCAAAGATACATTAGTAAATAACGGATATGTTGATAAGGATGTTATATATTTTGAGAAGAAAATGATTTGTACATATAACCATCAATAGTCAAATTGAGTTCCATTTGTTAAACTGAAGTACCTAAATTTGGTACATTGATTCTTACTTCAATATCAAAAAGGAACTACTTTAGGTTTATAGTAGCTAATGATAATGAAAGAGAAGGTTTATAAAAACTCTTTATCTGTCACCATAATAATATGTATCCAGATAAATACTACATCCCACGTTTTTGTAGACAAATAAGTTCTAGAAAGGATAGCATCATTTATTCCTGATACATGGTTCATAATAGCTTTACTAAGAACTGCCTGAAATAATTAAAGGAAAATGCGTAGTTTGGGGAGCTAAAATATTGAAGGACATGGGTTAGAAGGCAATCTAGTCTCATTAATTTTTACTTATGCTCTAAGTGGAGTTTTCAGGAAATCTATCTATTGTATTTGGACTCCTCGGTGGTTTATGGTTAACTTGGGCAATGCTTTTCTGCGTCTCGACTATGTTTTATAGTTATTAAGAAAGCAGTAGAAAGAAATAATGTGCTTGCTAAGAATAATAATATAGTTTCTTTATTACTTCTGTGAGTTGAGAAGAGTCAAGACTTTCTGTTAGTTTCTTAGAGGGGAAATAAGGTCGCCCAAACTATTACTGTATTGTCTTGCCATTTGTGCTTTTTTATTACGTTAGCTCCCATTTAATGGCGATGTGATGATGAAGGCTTTTTCCAAAGCTCGAATACGAGTTACTACTGTGTCCTGTGGTGTGGCAGGGTATTTGTAATTAATGCGTGTATGGCCCTTTCTCCTTCTTGTGGTGCGTGTGCGTGTGGAAAGAAAAGGCAGAGAAAGTGACAAAGTAACTTTAGGTTATTTTATTTGTCACGTTAGGACGTGTTTGCTTGTGAGAAGGACTACATTGTTTTTATAGCAATATTTCACCAGCACACTTTAGCATACGCAAAGTGAAATTGGAATGTTTTATTAGAGTTGAGTGAAAGAAATATATAATAGTCACTTGGTAGACGAAATGCATTCAGGGACCCGACTCATTTTCAGACATAAACTCATTTGTTTAAAAGGAATCCTAGGCAGTTAAGCTCATTGTTTGACAAGGAGTTTCGTGTGGACTTTTCCCCACTACTCTACTGTAATGTGATATTCTCCGGAGAAGAAACGACTGTGTTTTTGGGGAATGGACGCAGAGGAATTAATTCTATGAATGTTATGTAAGTATGTATGTAATGTGTAATGGGATGCGGGTATGGCGATGCTTACTATGCATGAGATACAAATCGTACATGCATCCCATCCGCATCCTCACCATTCCTCACCATTCCCTATTCCCTCTCTCTCTCTCTCTCTCTCTTCTTTACTCATGTGGCTATTAGTTTCTCTATGAAAAATTAAAACTTTTTTCATACAAACTTACTTCCAACTTTTGTTCCAACTCATCTTTTTCATCTCCTATTCCAACAAACCCTTGCCTTGCTCCACTATTGCCGAAATTAACATTTCTCAACCAATGGATATTTTCTTTCAACTCCAGTTTTTACTACCTCATTTTATTGGGAACATCTAAAAATGTTACAATCATTCCTTTCATAGACCATTAGACTAACTTTATGAAGTTTAGCTACCTTCCACTAAGATATCTATCAAAAATAGTTTTGACACACTAAAAAACTTTGATTAACTTAAGGTACCTGACAAAATCACATTTCTTCATGGTTTTTCTGAACACCAACTGCCAGATGGGAATTATTACGATTACGACCCAAAGTACGACATGTTTTATGAAGCAACTGAACAAACCTCTCCTCTATTATTTCTACTGAGCTACTTGACTGTTTTTGGCTACTTGTTTACATATTTATGTGAATACAATTTTAAGCAAACTGGTTGAATTACGACGACTATCTTAGTAGGTTGTTGGGCTACTACGGGTTCTAGCTTCAAACTAGGGGTGAAAAGTAGAGTGAAAGTAGGAGAAAGCAGGTAGAGCGTCAAA
>JAAAYG020024620.1:16470-54359 GCA_009936455.2 Tomocerus minor | reverse complement strand
ATCCCTTTGTAAAAGACATTCAATGATACAATTTTATGTTGTACTCTTTAAGCAGAAATACAAAATAGCAAAAAGTTCAATGTAATGCATAATAATAGTGTAGGAAATTCCATTCGTACTAAAATAACTTAAATTTCATCCATCCACTATCCACCTGGATAAAATTAAAGTGGATAAAACCAATTTTGTCCAATTTTATCCTACCCCTTCATTTCCTCCACGTCAACCCTGTTCATAAGTAGCTCCTAAGACTTCTGATTTTTTAGTTATGAAATTAAATATTATTGATGGTTTTCTGCATAGGAAAACTTAACTTTACAGATGAGCAATAAATCTAAAGGATATCGTACCTACTTGCACTTCATGAATAGTGTATATGTATAACTCGTTTCCCAATTGAGTTGATTGCTTTTCCTTGTAGATTGTTTTTCGGACACCTCGTCACAAAATAGGCTAAATTGTAAACAAGGTGATAGAATTGACTCCATATACTCATGTACTTGTGTATACATGAAACGCGGTAGGTCTGTTTATTTTTTAAGGTTTCAAACTAAGTTTCAAATGGATATTAACATGGGACTACATTTTAATATTCTTACATGCAAACACGGATGCAGGGAAACTGTTAAACTAGAATCGATGACTGCTACAATTAATCTCGCAAATGGATCTCGTTATATAAACACTCCAAAAGTAGCTAATACTGATGATATACGATAAAATCAAATACTAGTTGTCTTATTTGTTACTATCTATGTCATGTAGGTAACCAAGTAGCGCGTTTATGAATGTACCCGTAAATTTAGAATAACACAGATAGATATTCTGGATGTCTATATAATACCTTTGTACGCTATTAGTTATATTTGGCGTAATGCAGAAACTCATCAATTCGCTGGATTAATTTATTACTGTGTACTTGTGATATATGAAAACTTTCTGTGGGTGTGTAAATCTAAATAGCACATTGGTTTGATGATTGTGACGATGACACTTATTGGGATTGAAGTGTTTTGTGGAGAATCTGAGTCCAGGCAATCAGTAGATGTCTGCATAACACTCTCAAAAGTATATATATTTGGAATAGTGATTGAAAGTATTATTCCTTTGAAGCAAACAGTCTCGTCAAACTATTTATTTTGCTTCATTGGACGCAGTCCACGTGTAGTTCGGTTTCATTTATTAATCATTCTAGGAAGAGAGTTGCAATGTTGCTATTCACACTCTCTGATTGCTCACTATTTCCATCTAATTAAACTAAGTGTAGCACAATTAACCTTCCCGTCTATTGATTTTCAGCTGCAAGCAAAGTCAGCTAGCTACTTTCTGCCTCATTGTTAAAAATACATCCGCGTGTACACAAACCAAAAAGGCACAAAGGCTCTTTTTCAAAGGGCCTAGATCAAAAGAATTTTATGCAAACGCTAAGCATTTCAGGATGAGGACCCGTCTTTAATTCTTTAAAAAAGCAGCCCAGATTTTGCAAACAATATAGGCGGTGACAACTGGGAGAAAATTAAAAATGAGAAATCGGATCATTTTCATTCGAACCCAGTAACTCGCACCTAAACTCAGGCATGGACCAATGAAAATGTTTTAAAGCTTTGTCTGAAACGGAATTCTTTACTGAGTCTCAGTGTGAACCAAGAGGGTGTTAAAGGCTATAAATAGACCAAAAGAGTTTTGTTCAAGCGCTAACCGTTTCGAAATGAAGCATCTGTAATCCGTTAAACGTCCTAGTAAATACATTACTAGCTACCGAGGTACCAAAGTATAGCACACACAATTCCAATGATATTTGACTATAAGTATATACAAAGCTGTGCATTTCTTAAATTCTTGGAAAAGTACTGGATTCTTGTAAAACTACTTAAAGTATTTAAAAATGTAAACATAATATAATAATGCAAAAATAGGAGATTAACAAATGGCATTTAAAACTGTACTCATAGGTGTATATTTATTATTTCAGTACAATAAAACCTTTGAAATACCACTAGAGTTTTGAATACTTTATTTTAAGAAATAAAAAATATATATTGACGATTTAATTATAATCGTCCTTTTAAATGTAAATATTGACGCTACAATGCGTTCTGAATCAATTCGAGTTCTATGACCGAGGTCAAATAATAGTCACGTACACACCATAATAGAGTGGTCTGTTTGACTGTAAAATTTCTATTAGATTAGAAGCCCTCAGGGAACGAAAAAGCAATTGCTTTTTAGGAAAAAAGTAAAAATGCAACCAATTTTTTAACCAATATTTTTTTTTTGCTTTTGCTAATTTACGTATGCGGAATGTGAAAAGAGCCTGGAAAAGTAACTAATCGGATAGCTATATTTTATGCCTAAGAGACAAATTTATGTAGAAATCTACTAGGTATTAATGTTTTCGACATGCTCTTCAAGATGACAAATTTTATTTATTTTTAAACATATATTTATTGAAACTTAAAAAAGCAAAAAGATTTCTTTTTTTAGAATTTGTGACCTTACTTTTTTTTATAAAAAATCATTTCAGCAAAAACAAAAAAAAATAGCTTTTTAGTTCCCTGGAAGTCCTTGTCATAATAATCGCCAATCCTCCTAAAGCACAGATAATCTCATTATGTAATATTTACCATTCTACTGTCTACTTTAAAGGCAATAAAATTTAATATAACTCCATGATCAATTATGTTTTCCCTTAAAATTCAAACAATTTATACATTTTTTGTTTTAAATTGGACATTGCATTTTTTTACAAACTGATTTGCCAATTAAAATGGCAAACAGTCTATAATGAACCAATTTCACTGACAAATGGTTGAATTTTCGAGAAAAATGCATTGCAAAATTATCTTAAGGAGTTACAAACTCTATTCCGGCACTATACATATAGAGTTGCAATGGCAGCTTTATGGGCTTATAATCTCTTATCCGTTTACGTGGTAAAGAAATAGCTATAGCTAAAGTGCATAGAGGCATTCAGTTATTTTATTCCAATGCAGTCTAAATATTTTTGCCAGGGAACTTGAAGAATACCTGGGTGACACAGTTGCAAATTTAAAAGTTGAGGGCTTTGCACGGTCAATATTGTTATAGAGGTACAAATAAAAATTGGATCAGGATTGTGTTAAAAATGCAAAGCTGTTGTAGCGTAGACATGAATGTTTATTTCTGGAAGGCACAAACGGGATATTTATGTAGACAGAAAAATAAATCGCATTGGAGATTGAAACATTTATGTCTGGAGACACAATATTTATTTGTTGGAGAGGACAGAGTTTGACTTTAAAGCTAGTAGATATGTAAAGAGTGAAGACAGATGAAGGGAAGTCGAGATAGCGAACAAAACTTTTGATTCTCATCTCAAAGTTTCAATATTTTTGAGGAAGCAGTATAAGACGTTAATATAGGTGATGGAGAGGAATATGTGTAACTAAAAGCGCCAGGAGCTACTTTAAATCTCTTCACATGTTAAATATATGGATGTACTTATATCCGGAGATAGAAATTGGCTTCGTGAACCGCTTGAGTAATCAAAGTGGATTTTCTTCAAGTTGCAGTCAATGTAGCAGAGAGCGCTCGCTCTTTCTCTTTTTCCCTTTTACCTCAACTAGGACATCACTCACTGACTTTATCACACCATAACAAATCAGCAAGAGAATATTTGATCCGACTTTCTCTGAGTCAGAGAGAGAGAGCAGTATGCTTTATATTTTTAATATAAATAGAGTCTGCAACTTCCCGTGGCTAACAATAAGGTAGCGTCGAATGGCATGGAGCAGGCAAACACTCAACAGCACCAACTGGAAAAAACAGACAGCCTTCGCGAATTTTACCAATCCGAACACGTATCCTCTTCGTATGCATTGTAGTTGTAGGTAATCAGATTTTAGTATTCAGGCAAAGATACGTTTCTTTGTGTACAGTATGTCTAAACACTGGCCAACTAACTTTCTCTTAAACAAATATTATCCTGAAGTGCCTACGTGACAATGTTAGCATCATCTCAAGTGCCCATAATATTATCATGACTTCATGACCTCTGGCTCACACTACTTTTCCCAAATTTAGACAGACTAGTACTTTTTAGTTTTTTAAGGCTTCCGACTCCTAGAATCCTAGATAAAGGTCCTGGTATGCAAAAATATTGTTAGCTCGTTTTTAGACATACTGTATAAGCCGTTTCGCCATTTCTTAGCAAACTAAATTTATTATTCATGCAAGTTAATAATTCCTGGATACACATTATTGTGCAACATAAAGTACCAGCAGGTTCCATATTGAGGATTATATAATACTTTCTGCAAAATATGTTTATCTATAGCAGTCAAGAAGCTTTCCTTCCATAAGAATTATGCTACAGCAATTATTTCTTAGCTGGCAGCAATAAAATACCAATTACCAATAACCTAACCTAATCCTATGAGAACGATTTTTTTTTTACAGATATCATTAGAATGCTCGAATGTAACTTTCTTGGAAGCATGGTATAGGATACCTCTACCTGCAATAAACACAGACTAATATAGCTAACATGATAAACTTATAGCTGTTTTAGATACTGACACTAATCCTACCTAAGCGATATAATAAGAAAAATTTTGCCTAGCTTAGCAAATATGAATACCTACCTACATGACGGGAGATTACTTAGAAAGTACAAAATGCACCAGCAGTGTAAAAAATCAGTTGTCTTTATTGGTGCAGCTTAAAATTATGAATTAGGTTTATAGCAAATATCAGATTGCAATTTCCCGACAAAAGCCACGTGTGCTCTAGTCAAATTCCGCAGAAACTAGAAAGTTTGAAACAGAGATCTGTAATGAAATGTAAATAAATGTAGGATATCCGCCAGTTTGGAAAAGTATGAATACTAGAGACACAAGCTAGGAAAGTTTCCATATTTCCTTAGCTGCAATGGTTGCAAGAACGGAATGACAAGTTAAATAGAGTATCAGTATAAGGAGATTGTGTGAGTAAGCAGAGGAGTACATGGCGCTTAAAAACACAATAAAAAGGAATTCTAGTTGGATTTTAGCTGGTGTGTTGTTGGTGGAATGAGTGAGTGAGTGGAGGAGGAAGGAGCTAGAGCGAAAGAGGGAAGGAAGGAAATAAGCTGGGAGAATGTAGCCGGAGCATGTAACTTTAATAGGAAAGAGAAGTGAGTGACCAGCTAAGCCAATCCGACTTCTCTGTCTCTGTACCCTTTCGGTTTCTTTGGAGCACGCAATGAGCTGGACAACTTTTTCTTTCTTCCTCCAACTCCCTTTCTACTTTCTCCGCACTGAGATTTTTCTCAGGAGACTTAACATTGTATGAAGCGACGTCAAATTATTTTTTGTCCGTCGTCTCCAACTCGGCGATGCTTTTCAAATTGGTTTAGTTGACTGTTAGATGGACTGTAGTGAGCAAAGTGAACTCACTTATAGATTACATTGACCATCACCGGAGAAAACTTAGGAGAGCTAACTGGGAAGCATCGCAAGTTCCTGAGATGGCAGGAAACTGCGATTGCAATGCCATGCCATTTCCATGGCTCTCTGATCTCCACCGCTCTGACTCGATCTATTGACGTCCATTCGTCCTACATGTTTTTACTCACTTAAGTCTATCTCCTCCGAAAATATAGCCCTCCCCCAACAAAACAGAGCCCAGAGCCTGCCACCCGCTCTACGAGCTATAAATACATAATATATAGACCTAAATCCTTTTTTGCTCCAACAGTAGCAGCTAGGAAAAAGATTCGATTTTACTGTGACCTGCCTGGCCAAGTGAGTGAGTGCTTTGAGGTGACAGATTGCTTGATAGCTAAATTCACCCACTTCAACTCCTCCCTTCCTCCTTCCCCTTACACTTTGACTCGTTTCCAGATCATACCTACCGACATAATCAGCTAATATACTCAACGCAAATGTGCACCATCCTGTAGCAACAATTTACGTAGGTACCTGCTCGAGACATACCTATACCAAAATATCCCAATCATTTCAATATAAATATTTCCACGGCGTTTAGCTCCACTGAGCTTCTTCTTCAACGAGCGAGACACAAGATGAGGATTTACTGTACTTTTATGAATTCGAGATCAAGTGCAAACCGTCTCCACAGAATTTTTATATCCCTCTACCCCTTGTGCTTTCCTTTTCTCAAGTGCCACAATGGGAACATGCTTTATAAACTGAAAAATTAAATAGACACCTAGATCCAAGGAAATTCAACCCTTATCCACCATCATTCACAAATTCATGGACGCAAAGAGATTTTACCTTGGGTTATTTGTAACAGATTACGCATCACTTTCCTTTTATAGGGATAATAGTTTTAAACCTAGTTTCATAGCATCGGCTGCATTGGCAACAAGAAAAGCAATGCTATCCTACAATATTAGCTACTATTATAGCCCAGAAACTGCAAGAAGCTTCATAATTTGAAAGACAGAACAACTGCGTTGCAAATACGTGTTGTGAATAATAATGTCCACATTAAGCTGGGATCCAGCCACCTCATATTCACCATTTTATTGTCGTTATCATTAAAATTCTATTCACTACGAGTCCGAGATCAATTTTAGTGGCAATATCTACAAAATGACAACGCATAACACATCAAAAGTGGCTCTGCCACTTACTTGGACATTTTATTTTATCCCATCATCACAATAAATCACACGCTTTTGACTAAAGTTACCAATGCATCTGCAAGAATCACGTCACAGGCCAAAGTTCTTTTTGCATGAATATCGGTGTGGAGAGTAACCACGTACGTCTGATTATATTGTTGACATGCATGTTTAATGTGAACCTCGACAGTTTACTATTAACGAATATCAAGCAAATATGTAGGCAATGGGAAGATGCTTCAATATTAGCAACGAATTTACAATTTTAATATAAAAATATTATTTATTATTATTAACTTTTCGTAAGAGAAAGTTGCTAGAATCTTCTGAACATTATTTCTCCTTCAAAATTAAATAATCACACTGAGTTCACTGCGTTTGGTTATGTATTAAGTACCTACATCTAAAAATTTGTTAACCATAAAATCTAAGAAAGTACATAAATAGAAACCCATTTTTGCTTGCCTAGTTAGCATTCATAGGGCAGGAACCAAAATGTGTCCTACAAAAAAGAGTTTCTTTTTATTGGCCACGAACTACATATGAAAATAAAACTTGTTTACTTTTTATATAATCGTAATAATTGGCGAGTCAAATTTCCACATAATATGAAATATCTGCAGACGACGGTTGGCTGTATATTCGTGAATATCTTTCAATAAATGATCTCTCAATAGAATTTTAGTTATCCATGCACAAATAATATTTGTCGATGACATTTCCTACAACATTTTCCATTTCACATTGAAAAACTGAATTGTAAATGACAATTTCCCTGCAGGTAGCTGAATCTTCATTTTACATGGATTGTAATCGAAACACACAATGGAACAATTCAAGAACTGGAAATAAAAGACATGATATTAGCAGTAGTCATCAAGGCTCTTAAATTGCTCTCCAATTCAAAGACGATGAGAGCTCTGAACAATGTGGCCATATCCATTGTGTCAGAAATCTTGAAATTCTCTTATTATTCGAGTAACCTTCCCCAGTATAATTTTGTACTCCAATACAAGTGTCATTTTCATGCGCAATTGTCTATTCGATTCTTCGGGAATGAAACGTAATTATCAATTTTCAAATCTCGCAGTTAGACTCTCTATTTTTGCCAGACTTCATTATATTAAATTAAAAGAAGATTCAAGGTTTTTGTAACTTCGTAGTAGGAGATGTAACTTACTCGGAGAATGAGAGCGTCAGTGGCCATATTAAGTGGGCATCCTCTAGCCCGCACACTTTATGAATATTGATTTCACGAAAGAGCGATTCCTTTTTCTTGCTCACTTTTTGAGTAAATGTTGATGTGGAGGAAGCAGGAGTGAGGCTCAGAGGTAGGAAGTGAATCCAAGCGTTGCCTTTAAGATCTTAGATGTACATAGATCCCAAAGGGATAAAATGGAACTAATTCTCCATTGAATGGCCAAGTCAATTTTCCGCTAGTGGCTATCCACAATGCACTTCACTTTGCCCGTCTCCAGGCACATCTGCTGTTTAAATCTTCAAATACTGCCACTAACTATCACGGACATCCTTCTATATAAACATTTATTTCTCCAAATGTTTCCTAGCAGTCTTTTTGCAAGGCTGAGACTTTTTTACCGATGCTATTGCACTTCATAACAGTGTAGTGCGTTATGTCGGATTCCAAAACTGTTTGAAATATTGAACACTTTATGTTGGATCAATCCAAAAGCAGTTATTGGGCTTCTGGGGTGGCATTTTTGAAAATGACCAGCCTCATTCTTTGGACTACCTACTACTATTTCCTATAAAAATCTTTATAAATGCGTCTCTCGATTTATTTTTTCATGTTGGTACACTAAATAGTTTTAATTCAGTCTGGGTAGCAATTTTCAAAAAACAGGACAGAATTAATTTAAGTCCTATAACAAAATAGTAAGTATCAAATGATTAAATACTGTCATTTTATTATTTTACTTTGAACTTACCTTGATTTTCGATGTCCTTCGAAATAGTTTTTGTCATAAACCAATATCAAGCATAAATGCATGATACAGGACTACTATTAAGGAGTAGTGGGGAGTTTGAGATAGCAGACATATTGTGCGATAAAGTTTAAAAATATTGATGTGAATAAAAATAACGTAAGCCTACTTCACAACATCACAACACAAACTAAAAGAGAGTGCAGTTGAATAGCGTATAGCCATTGCCCATGCACGTTCCATTTGACTTTCCGCTACTGTTGTCGGACGGTTTTTCAGCTGCAAAATCGTAAAATGCTGATTCAATTATTTTGAGAAAACAGATTTGTAAAAAATATCAAAAAAGTAGAGATAAAATACGAGGGCACCTTGAGCTGAAGGTCACAATTATCTTCTTCTAAGTGGGCCGGAAAATTCAAAATAAATTTTTCCAATGCAATATCCCCACTCCTAAACACCCCAAAATTTTCTAATATGGAGTAATAATTTAGGAAATTTTGGCCAACGTGCCCTTGAAAAATATGGGCAATTTCAAAAATGTGCATTTCATTGCTCTACTCTATGCCATTTTGTTCAAATCAAGATTTTACAAAGTTACAACCCCTACTTAAAAGAGCACTTAACTTCAAAGCCATAATATTATAGTTCTGTAAGCACAATTGTAATTCAATTACAACATGAGTGTATGGTTTTGAAATTAAAGGTTCTCTCGTAGTTAATTAAAGGATAGGATTTAATAGCCATGGATTTTGATGGAATCCGTCGTGGAATGGGTGAATTATCAAGGTATATTAGTCTATGCATATCTACTTCCCACATTTATCTTTTACACACATCATCAACCCATGAGAAATTAACTCTTTCTCGAACAATTCCAAAGAAAATAAACCTACGTAATAATATTTCCCATCTACTTTCAGCCGACAGCAATAATCAGTCCCAAGACGAATCAATACACCCTTGATAATTCACCCATTCCATGACGGTCCATCCAAATCCAAACACTTTAAAATTAAATTGTTAATTAAATAGGTTGGTGGTTAATTGTTACATACTAATGACATTTCGACATTTGTACTTTTATTTTGCGTCTTTTTTTTGAAATTTTCTTGATAGTACCTGACAAATGCGAAAGATACGATTTTATAAATACTGCGTAGCAGCGTTTAATACATTTTTAAGCGATGATAGAGCTTGTGAGTATCAGGCAAAGTATTTGTATTCGGGTCGGGACATTTATATACAATGCAGACGCAGTTGTAATGTCTAACATATACGTTACATTTACATTCGCAATATCGACGAGATTTATTGCTCCACATAGGAAAGTTGTGTAAAGGTAAGCACATGAATTACGGAGAAAGAACTTTCAATCTTGTTTTTCTTTCCATTGTAGAGAGAAAAGTGGGAAGCATTATCATTAGGGAATGAAATGGTCCATTGTAGTTTTACCGTGTGCATTTAGTAAGTAAATAGAGAACACTGGAACGGAGCACTCATTTCTGGAATTGATTTAGTCTTGTATCCACACGTTGTGTTTAACTATAAAGGTAGAACATTGTGGTGAATACGAAATACTTTCGATGAGTAGGTAATACAGTTTCAGATGCGTCTTCTCATTCTGCAGAGTGAGTAAATGAAAGTGAATTCCAAGATGTTCCACAGAAATGAATTTTTATTTTTCAGCTGCGTAGACTCTCTCGCTACCTCATAAATGTTTTCATGTACACGCTATAATTAAAGCAGAGAAAGGAGACAAGGAAGCCTCCTTGAAAAGAATAGTAGAGGACGGACGCTCAGAGATAAAAGTCGAACAGAGTGTAACACTCCACATATTTATCCCTTTGTAGTTGAAGCACATCTTATTGTATGCTCATGGCTTTTGTCCGAAACTTTATCTCTCACAAATTCAAATTGTCTATATGAAAAAGTGTTCTTCGGATTCAATGAATTGAAAGAAAGGTAAATCCCTTTTCTATTTTTTTCAATCCTCTCTAATAAATATCTATAGAGTGCTCAAAGTGAAAGGAAAATGTTCTTTGAGCAAGAAATACAGCCACTGATGTCTATTTCAACTATAAGCTACCTATAAACCATCTGTGGATATATGTCATAGTCTTTCAAGCTGTTCTGTGCACTCGGATTTCACAATTTATTCCACTCTTTTTTTAATAACTTAAAATGTTCTTGGACTGCGCTTTTGTAATTTTAGTCATAATCGATTCAACTCTCAAGTATAAAAAATATATAGACATTAATGGTAGAACGACTTTTCCTCAGAGTTACAATTAAACCAATGTTATACTTTAAATATTACAATTACACTATTATGCAATTAAATTTGCATAAAACAATGCAGGAGTATCTCAAATAAAAAAACAGAAATGAAAGGAATTCTGAATGAACTTAAATACCAAACGCTATTATCCATGAATTTCCAATGTAAAAAATAAGCAATTTTGGAGGATTTAAAAATATATCATATTAGCCGAAGAAGACCTTAAAATATGATTTAATTATTAATATTGAAATTACTAAGTTCTTAGTCAATGATTGGCATTGAAGAAAGAAACTGGAGTGGATTAGTAGACATAGGCTAATTTTCAATTTGAGCTGAGCCTAATGGCTGTCTGTTGAAGGGCATAGAATGTAAAACGGAAGAGTAAGTAGCAGAGTTGATTAGATTGAAGAAGGGAGGGAATAGTTTAGCTAACTACGACATGGCGTGGCTCTATTTTATTCACTGGCTCCTTCTTTTATAGCACGGTAAGTGGTGTACATTGTGTTTGCATGTAGAGCACTTTGATACTTTGCATGGCCGTGTAGTGAGGAGAAAGCGAAGGAAGGTACAGACAATAAGTTTTACTTTGTTCACTCTGTTACTTGTCCTTGTGCTTTGTCCTGACTGCGGAGTGGCCAATCTGCAGCCAGAGATGCCTATAGTCGCCTCGACAGAGTAAGACGACGGTGGATGGAGAAGAGGCCAAGTCACGCTGCCTTGCATTGATTTGTTTCAAGACCCGATTCAATTCGATTCTCTCCATGAGGCTAAGCTGTGTGAGTGGAAGATAGAAACAGAGAGCGAGAGAGAGAAAGAGAGAGGTAATCAGTTTAGGATGCGCTTCCCAGCGCAGCTTGAGTGGATTTTACTTGACGCGAGATTAACGATGTCAAATAGAATGCAAAATAAGGGGACAGCTTTGTGCGGAGAGAGAGGCAGAGGTAAACGCGAAATTGTGGAATAATTGAATCGAGGTAGTCATTTAGAGGAGCCTCGTCCGACGACAGCCCTCCCTCCTCCATCTCATCTCCTTATTTATGCCTCGTGCAAATTCCAACTGACACACTTTACTAATTGTCAGCCAGCAGAAACAACTCCATTCAATACACCTAACCTGAACCCTTGAAAAACACTACACTTTGTTTAGAAACAACCTTCAATCAACTACAAACACACATTTCACACGTCACACTAAATTTCACTCGATTTAAATGCATACAAAAACTTACTATGCAATTTACGTTTACTACTTTCAACTATGCAAAAGGCTGACATGGCTTTTTTCCATTTCCAATTTTTCACAGTGAGATGGTCATTTCCTCGCAAATGTTAAAAGTTGCACCATTGAACTCAAAGATTACATAGTCTTGTATCTCTTACTATTAAGAAGTTTAAGAAGACAATTCACTGAAATATAACAAAGTATTAAGGAATAGACAACTTGCTATTCTAAAAACTTTTGCATATATATATCTGTGGTCTTACTTATAATGTGACCTTTATTTTTTTTAAAACGCTTCATAATTGTCTTGTCTACAATTCGTTCATGTACCAAAAAAAACTCCTATACCAATTTTTAAACTTTTTTCAAAACCGTAGTTATCGCGGAACGATATGTAATAAAAACCCTTGTCTCAATTTTTATGGATCTTAGCTTATACAAGAAATCCAAAAGTTGTTTAATATTCAATTCCAATAGGAAAACTAAATTCCGATAACAAAAGTTAGTTCATAGGAAATAGACACCTTAATGTCATGAAAAGAACTACGCACTACAGTTAACTTTGTTGCTCATCATTCTTAACAATTAACTAAGTATTTCTTGCGACATTTATAACCAAGTTTCTACTTTTTTCTAATGGATAATCACCAATTGTAGAGTAGATTGACCAGAACTGTGTCCAGGGCACATGTCTGAATGAATCAACGTTTGGAGTTCGGTTCCCTTGTCTTAAAGTTTCTGTTAGTGTAAATGATGATTGATAGGTATCTAAATTTAGCTAATTCGTTACTGTTTTAATTTAATTTACTAAACAATTGGACATTTTCCTTCTAGATCATGTCATCTTGACGCACAAGCCAATTAGGTAGACCAATTAGTAGAATGATGTGGTCACAACTTTACAGCTTCCTCTCGATTGCACTTCCAAAGAAACATAATTGCTAGTGGCAATACAACTACTAGGGGTGACGCAACTGTTTTGGAAGACAAAAAACATTATTTTTGGCCCATCTCTCTGATTGTTATTCTTCATTAAAACATCATGATTGAGCCCCTTTAAATGTCAGTCATTGTTTGAAGCCCCGCCCCCGTCTGTTTGGGTCTGTGACATGGAGGTGTCATTAATTAATACTCAAAAAGCAACAAATGCTGTAAGACACAAATATAGTTCTCCAGCAAAAAGATTGCTATAGCTTCATTTGATGAGATGGTATTTTGGCATGCGAAAAAGTCGCGCATGTGCTCTCACGTATGTCATGTCTGTTGAACCACTATATACAATCCCTTAAAGTTAAGAGATTCCTTAAAGTAATTCCCTAAAGAATTAAACTTAAAAATAGAAAGATGAAGTTCAAAGCCAATAGTTTGGCTTTGACCAAATTTGGTAATTGAAGTTTTTAGCATTTTATTATTAAGGTGAATAAATGACATTTAAAATTCTGAGTAGGCAAGTATAGCGTAAATTTCAAGTTGTCAGTTTTGGTAGGATGGGCTGAGGGTCTATAGCTAGTAACTTGGTAGTAAAAGACATTAATTAACACTTTACATTGGAAAATAATTGGAAGGAAGTAGCTGTTGTAGGATTAGTGACGAAAATAGCAACGGAAGATGCTATTGTGGAGTGGTATGGGTATAAAGAGATATAGTTAGAGAGCTACAGGGTGAAATTATGATCTTGTGAAGGAAGAAGAGTAGAAGAGTAAGTGGTCTATGTCACGATACTGTGGAATTGAATGCTTTCCATTCCTTGTCTAATTCAGAGGAACTTTTCTGACAGAGGAACTGGAGCAAAGCAAGTTAGGGAGTCTGAGGCTAAAGATAACTAACTAATGCACCCAAAGTGAAATGAAGTGAGTTTGCAGAACTGGAGGAACTGTAGGCAGAAGAGTCTGGGGAATAGATGGGAAAAGGAGGCAGGGCACATCGGCAGTCTTATTATGTACATATCAGATAGCACTGGGTAAGTAGGTAGGTAGTTAATATTGGACTGTACAAATACAAGTTCCTTCTTGGGTAAACTTTTCTTTAAGTGACTACATAGTAGCTGGCCTTTATCATTACGAGCTAGTTTAACTATCAATATATAGTTGTGGACGGAGGAACTCCCCACATGGATCTCTTTCTCCTGTTTACTGAACATTATAATATGGAACTGCTGTAATAACAGACGTCACTCCCTTCATCTTCTCAGCCAAATGTGCATTTACGTAACGAGACGTATAGAATAAGTGCCGATTCAGTGACTGCAAACGTGATGAACATTTACTAAAGATAGGTTTGTAGTAATTGAGCAATTTTCTGCACGAATGAGGTCAATTTGCTAAGGTGAAAGTAAGAAAAGAATGGAGCAAGTGCCTCCAGACCTCCATATCCCCCACGCTCTCCTCTCTTTCCTTCTTCCAACGGATTTGTAAGCTCCATATACTTACTTAGTTTACTTAAGATTAGTCCGCTGTGTATTGCTTTTCGAAATTATAACGCTAGATCTACTTTCTGTAGTGTGTGTGGATATATTCTACCTGCCTTCTCGTCTAATCTTCAGACGATAACGACACACTATTTCTTATCAACACTCCCTACCAAGATAATATTTATTATCATCTTGTGACCCTATTTTAGTTCTATTAGACAGCAATTAGTATCTATGGAGATTATGCTATAATATGTGTACCTCATCTAACTTCCTTCGCACCCATTTCAGTCCTATTCCATTGCATACATGCTTCATTGAACACGGAAGATCATGTTCAAAAGCAATCTTTAGGTCAACTTACATTAATATATTAATGCATAGATTAATGCTACACATCGGAACAGATGAATACATAAACATTTATAAACACATAGGTATTCATTTTTATGTTAAGTAGAGCAACGACCACCAATAATGATTATACTATAAGACTGCATAAAATAATTAAAACTAGAATGCATAATATGTCCACACGAATTCCCATTACTATTCAGAAACTAATTTACATAATGTATACTACATGTAAAGGAACAATTTCTGGATAAAAATAACTTCATGAAGAGGCAAATAAACTTACAATTATTTAGAGAATAAGGCAAGTCCAACTGTGAAAAGAATTGAATAAGTTAGAATCGATCTACTTATGAGCATTTTATTACGACTGAACTTTTAAGAACTACCAACTTCCATAATTTTAATATATATTTAATATTATAATGGATATAAGGTATACGTTATAAATAAATCTAGTGTATACGGGGCCTAAAATATTATTTCCACTTTATTCTTTGCATTGAATTTTATTTATTTCTACCACTCAGTGCATGTACTACGAACTACATTACAATAGATTTAAGAGGTACTGACGTTATTTATTTTTAAACGAAGAAAATATGGTCGACTGAATTAATGGCTTGATCCTGGCTATTAACAATTTTCCAAATTAGTACAGTAGATTTTCAGTTTTTAATATTCTACAATAGCGTCACGTCAAATGGGATGTACGAGAGCACAGGAAAAATCTGGCCCATTAGATCTATTTAAAAGAGATAAAATTCAAGTTGCATTACTGAATACAAAAGCAAACATTGGGCATAAGTGTACAATCAAGGATCAACTAGAGAACTTTTGAAACCATTTCATTCGTTTTAATTTGGAAATGTGCTCAATAGCCACATACACAGATCCTAATATGCAATATAAGAACGAGACGAGTCACAGCACAGCTATGTATGAATAATGCAGCAGATATTTCATTTCGGTTGAAAAAGTTAAATTCCACACTATGAGTCTGAGGCATGATGACTATGGACTCCAGCAAACCATGTCTCATTATTTTATTTGAAGTGCGAGTAGCGAAGAGACTCTCGAGTTCTGAACTGCGTCATATCTGTAGCACAGCATAGTTCTTTACGAATACATTTATACGAAAGGTTTAATTAAGTGTGATCATGCTACATAGAGAAAATCGAATTATTCTGTATAATTATGACGATGGGTAGTAGTGGTAATCTTTATTTTTAAGGGTCACAGTGCTCAGCATTATTAGTGTATGATTTTAATTAAACTCTTTTAGTAGCGTCCTTTGTCTCAATCTCTTGACTGTAAATACCCCAGGACCATCATGCTACAATAGCGTCGTCCACAACTCTTTGGTCAAAAATCATACTGACACCTGCGTAAATACGAGACGTGCTTTAAACAAAATAGAAGGATTTTTGTGTATTTATTAATTTAAATATTCCTTTAGTATACATGACGATATATTATTAAAGCAAAAACTAGTAATTGCAATGAAATATTTTGTGTTAGGTACTCGTTATTTTATTTTATAATTGGCTCACAATGTGGTTCATACCACAATATTGTTCGTAGAATCCAATAGTAAACTGAAAACGGCAATATTGAAGTAATATTATTCAATTAATATTAAGAGAAATTTTTTGAAGCTAAAGTCCAATTTAAAATTAATTGGCTTGTAGTATGTCACATTTCATGCGTGTGGCATACATCCTGGCATGTGGAATCCAATTGGGTTAGATAAATTAGATTATTTGCAGTTCCATAACCCTGATTGCGTAATAACTGCAAAGAAAGGCCTTTAGACCGAATATTAGGAATGTAGATACTCAGGTAAATAGTAGTACAATCCGAGATAATTTTGATAAAAGAAATGTACAACCTTTTCTTTCTTTAAACTTATGACTTCTAAAGGCACAAATAATAAACTGGTAATCTAATCATTAATATTAAATAGTTCTGTAAAGCAGTTTTCTTAAACCTTATTTGTCTGTTTTATTGCGCCTTGCATCAACTCTTTAGTAGTCGTAACTCAGTGTCAATGATATTAGAATTTTCTAATACACTGCATAGGAAATTTAGTCATAAATGTATTTTTCTTTTTTATTGGACGTTCTGTGGAATGTATACAATCTAAAATTATTCCCTGCTGACCCTTTGTACAAAGAATAGCCGAATAGCTTTTTGAGCTAGAAAAACTTGCTTAGCATTAGAGTAGCAGGACGTGAGTTATGAGTATATTTTTAACAATGTAGTAATGAGACGCAAAGAGATAAATGAAGTAGTTATCAGAATTGCGGGATATGGCTAAAATATGCGAGGCAGCATAGCTGAGTGTATTACACATCAAATGAAGACACAAAGTTGGGTTGTTTTGTATTTCGTTGAGACGCTGTGAAATAAAATGCATTAGCGGAGAGGACATTATAGGTAGGCAGGAGGTTGTGATGTCGGGAGGATGCTAAGCGAGAGAGTTGCGTTGGTTGTGAAGAAGCTGTCTGTGGAATAGTCTGTGGAAATGAAGAAGGGTTCCTGGCAGAGAAGACACACATCATCCTTTATGTCTCCTCCATCCACACAGAAGAATGCAGGGCAAGATAAAGAAAGCCACATTACTTGGCGCTATACTTCCCATCCGAACGACAATAAAGCCTCTATCTCCGATGCCCGAGCCCTCACAATGGAGAAAGTCGAATTTCTAAAGAAGAGAACCAACATGTACATCTGTAGTAGTAGAATGCGCCAAGCTCCCTCGTAATAACTGGAGAGTGGGAATGTATCCGACTTGACTTGGCAGTTGGCACTCGACTCCCACTCTCCACAATCCCAAAAAACCATGTGTGTCTCTGTGTGTGTGTGTGCATATGCTCGCGACGGGAAAACTAAAAAAGCTCCTCGACAAGATTGAACTGAATTTTATGTTGGGATTTAGAATGCTGCTATAAACATAATAATGCATTGGTGGGGTGTAAGTAGCACTAACATCTCTGCACTACACGGCCCTGTTACCATTTTCAATAAAACTTTCGCTGATGCATCGAATGTCTCCCAACTTCTTTCCTTCCTTGACGTCCCATTGCATTCGTGTGCTCCTGATGGGAAATTGAATGGCGGAGATAGGAGGTGAACTATTTCTATATCAGCCACACACACACACAGAGGACAAGAACTTAAAATGGAATATATATCTGTAATTGAGATTAGTCCTCCAAGATAAATGAGCACCATTAGCACTTATCTCCTCAATTCCAGATAAGTTCCCTTAAATCTGCGAATTGAGGCTACTACACCCGTTTAAAGCAGTAGCCACATTGTACTTTCTCCTAAACTACTAGACCACGTCAAAATGATCCACTGCACAAATCACTGCTAAAAGCGCCAAGAACAAATAGACGCATTGAAATGCAGACTGGAGCAACCACGATATGGAAACTAACTCGCAGTTAAACGCACGATATTATTATCTCTGATATTAAATAGGTTGCTGGATAGTCTAGGGAATTTTTTAATGTTAATCTCATGCAGAGTATTGAGTGGCCTATTTATTGTAGTTCCTACCGTAAATGCTGAACAATTCCTAATTGCGCTACAGTGTAATTTTAATAAATATATGTACTAACTACTAACATAGTTACTTGTGTAATATCAATATCATATTAAATTTACATAATAGTCACCGAATGACATACTCCATGTACTAAATGTTTGCTAAAAGAAGAGAAAAAGTGAAAGTACAGTGAAAATGCTGGAAACGACGCGAATTTAAAAAATTGCATTGACAATGTGGCTTGTGACAAATGATACCTGGTCGCCGTTGTACATAGATAATACAATCAATACATGCTTGGCGCTTATTTCGCCAAAACCCATTTACAGACTGTCGAATTTAAACTCTGATCCTATGCTTATTGATTTTCATCGTATGCTATGTACATTGATGGAATCGCAAGGAGTGGTGCTAAGTGTTAGCTGATGCTGAGTGAAAGGAAAAATGTTAGTTGTAAGAAAGTTTTTATTTTAATCATACTTTGTCTCTGAACTGAATTGGCTGTGTTTTGTTGAACAGAATGGGAGCATTCCAGGCTCTGGTGACGATAGTTGGACTGATTGGAATCGTCGCTTTACTTATCTTACTGTTCTGCCGATATCTCGGAGGATGGACTCGGACTCAAGCTTGGCTCACTTCCACTCGAGAGGAGAAGTTGGTGCTGACTAGATCTGGAGTGGGGCATTACAATCCTAATGGATATATGGTCAGTTCACTTCCGTCAGTCCTCCTAATACTTCCATACACTCACATATTATTATTACGCATCACAAATTACTCTGTCTCTGTCTGTAGTTAGTGGTCCGTCGACTCGAATCCAACTAGAGATACTTAGTTCTGTCTCACGACAGTTTTCTACTCTTTCTGTAACTCTCGACTGTACTGACTGTATGTTATGTATGTAACTATTGTGTCTCTACTCTCATCTCTGCTACCTATTCATTGTTGATCTTGATAGATGCAAAGCTATTCACTCAATCTAAATGTAGGATCTTACTCTTTATTGTTGTTATTGTCTGTTGTACTTTACTATGGCTGTACTGAGTCAAGATAATACTGAATTTGTATGTACACAATTATTGAAATATTTTACTATTATCTCTTAGTTGTAACTTTTTCAACATTCTACTTAGCTAAATGACGTATTTCATTTTTATGACACTAGGGAGCGTAATAATGTATGTAAGTGTTCGTAAATCAGGTTGATGCTGTTTATGTGCGTTGTTGTATGTATTTGTGTCGTACTCTGTGTGCCTGACAATTATTATCTCACATTATAATATTGTAGTTTACTAATTGGTGCGACAGTCATCAATAAACGAGCTTCTTTTAGCTACCCGTAAGTGTACTGCTAAATAATTAAGTAGTTTTGACAGCTCATTTTTCACTTTAAGTATTTTATGACCACACTATATCTATCTATCATCAATGTACCTCTTTTCAGACCACAATGCCTTATCTATCTATTTATCTATGTACTGTGTATAATTAAGTGAAAAGGAGATATGCGAGCAAGTTGAGCCACGTGAACAACCTGATACTAATGGACTATTTATCCTCTAACACTAATTCACTCTACCTGGATACGCTGAAATGAACTCTGACTTTTATGATGTATGTCTAAGAATCTTTTCTATCGCCCTATTACCTATTTCTACCGTGTATACATAGCCAGGCATGTTGTTAACATTTGTGAGTGACATTCTGTGTTTTGTGTTGTGTTGTTGCGATGTAGTGAGGTCGCATTTGCCCTACAATGTATTTTTATGGATGTTTTGACGTTCTCCACAAACAACTAAACCCTTAATAACTAAACTGTCGGATATAACTTTATCATAGTGTGACCTTTAACTCTAAATGGAAACTCCTCCGTAACTACTGTCACTAGCAACATTATAAACTTTTTATATGCAATTCAAAGTTGAATGAAACCATAAAGTACAGCACAACGCTTTAGACTACCTAATGCATAAGTGTGAAATACAAAATATGCCCATCTGAAGCACAATTATACACTATGTACGTAGAAACAGAAGAAATCCTCTCAAACGGACCCAAAAGAGTGCCATCTGTAATTTGCCAAAATATTAACGTCTGGTCAGTTGGAATTTATAGCCATATTCAGCTTGAGCTTCGATAGCCATACAATTATGTTTGCCATTCTCCATGCAGTCTGTCTCAATTATGCAAAATAATTATCGACATCCTATTTCAAAGCAAACGCCAAATTCCTTCCCGGCTGGCTGGGGTTATTCTCTATAAAAGCACTGACACTGACTGACTGACAATGAGATATCATGCAGGCACAAGGCAAGGCAAGAAAATGCTTTCATGTTTGTTTTAATTGCCTGCACAATTGTTACTTGGTATAATAACCTTAACATTATACCCTGCACAGAAAGCATCGCTCACGTATTCTAGTATTTACTATTATGCACTGATTGAAAGCACTTGTATTATTAACATCAACTAACTGCACAAATAGTAAATCAAAAATTATTAAAACAACGAAAATAAAAGATAGCGTCTACCTAAGCAAATGTTATACACAATATTACTTTATATCAGTGAAAATGTGTATTTTCTATATAACACATACCTACCTTTTTCGAATATACTTTCAGGTTTTCTATTTGATTGTTGTATGACTAAAACCACAATTGAGAAGTCATTCATGAAAATGCTAAATTATTTCAGGCAATTAAATTTATGCAAGCTACTGCATTCCAACTATGCCACCCTTGGGAAATTTAATTTTATCCATTGGATAAAAGTAATGGTGAGTATAGCAAATAATTTTTACGACAATTCTACGGGGATTTTCTTCTGTAGTTTCATAAGTTTTTTTTATCAGGGAAACTATTGTTCGTGACTATATTATAAGCAACGTGACAGCCAATTCAGCGTGAGTGTACAGTGCCACAACTATTAAATACTAGTAAATAGTAAATACACGTGTAGTTTTGTGACGACACTTCTGATAAAAGGAATATAATATTTCCATACTTTATGTTCTATGTAAGATATAATTATGTTCATTGTGTAAAGTTTTATTCAAAATATAAATTTTAGTTAATAATTATCTGCATTGACTCTATAAAAAGCATAAAATTAAGTTTAGTTGCTCTATTATTGCATTAAGAGTAGACGATAGTAAACGATGTGATGTTATGACCGCATATGGCTCAAAAACATTTATTTTCCAAAATCTCCTATAATTTTTGTTGTTGAAACTTGCGGTGGGATCTTAAAGTCAATTAAAGCCGATTTGTGACATTTTTGAGACAGGATTATTATCTCATACTGTTTAGTTTAGGTTCTCATTACTTATACTATCTAATCACTCACAAGATCCAGTAAAAGTGTGAGCTGAAAATATGAGCTTGGTACGTTAGTCCATTTTTGAGTTGGACTTGATTTCCTGACAAAAAGAATCTATAGTTAGTACAAGTTTGCAGTTAGTAATATGGAAAGAACGACACACACTAATGACAATTAATTTCGTTTCGAACAGTCGAGTTTTCAAATTGCAAACCTTTCGTTACTATTCCAATAGAATTTCTTAGTTCGTTTGTTATGGTGATAGATAGCAGTTGTTTACTATCGTCTAACCTTAAGTTATCTTTTTCTGTTATATTTGTATTCTGTTTCAAGTTCTGAGTCTCTGAGTAAATTCAATTTTGCTTTTTCTGGATTAGATGCAATAAGGGTTTTTGTTCCCATGAGTTCACTTCTAAAACGAATTTCTCCACAAGAAGCTAGCTATAAATCAACTTTGATGCAAAAGGATAGAATAAGAGCTCATAAGCAAGTATCTTTTATTATCCACGCAATGGAACACGTATTGTTGTAAAATGTATATAATATATATATATATATATATAGATAGATAGCAACTAGTACTAATACATTAGGCTATATTGAAAAGATTTATTTGAGGAAGCATAGAGCTAAGCTAAAGTAATCATTTATTTATTTCTATGGCTTATCCATTGGAGAATCTGACAAGAGTAGTCTAACTAAAAATAGGACAGATGATTGTAATTAATGTTGGAAAAAAGAAGATAATAGAATGATATGACAGTGGCCTAGAAAGAGCAGAGGGAGAACGATATGTTTTTGAAGAAAGGCTCACTGTGTAGTTTTGTGTTGGGATATTAGGTTATTTTTAGTGTTTCGACGAAGTAGCATGGATTAGAGATGAAATATGGGGTATTAAAGATCCGTGTCGGTTGTTGGATAGCAGTAGTTCTTTGTTGCATTGCATCGCATGACTTAACTCACTCATCCATTCACAATAATAATGGCATTCTTCTTATTGATGTTTGGGAGAAAGGGAAATGGTTGGCTTTGGTCAGCTTGATTGCATAATATTACTAATATCCTTTGACTAATGCGCCAGTAGCATGTTTCTGCCGTTTCTGCTTTTGGGGAAAGGTGTGTGTCTTGTGTATCTGTGGCTGTGGTAATTTGAATTTGCAGTTTAAGTGCACTGAGTGATATGATAATAGAATGGTGCACGTATGTTTGAGTTTGTGGTATGGAATTTATTGATGGAATCCGCCTGTAGCTTTGCTCGACTGCGTGTGTGTATTGTATTTACATTAGGTGGATTTGTACACAGACCACGTTGCGGTTTCCTGGCTGTTTGTTGAATTTGCTGCGATGAACTTAGAGCTTCGCAGCACCACGCCATAAAATATTCACATTTACTTCCTTATAGTTTTTCGAGTGCCAGCATTTTGGATTGACTCTGTAGACTAAATATTTCTGAGGCACAAGAGAATGCAATGCATCCGACGATGAGTGTGAGAATAAGAACTGCGTGTCATGGCTCTTTCTGATGATGGTTGAATAGATACCTTCAGATTCGGAGTTGAACCTCTCAGGGGGAGGTAGTTTCCGGAGGTTCGACAAAGCAGACCAGGACTACCAACTGCTACGCCAAGGGAGTCACTCATCGACCAACCGCGGCTCTCAGTCCTCCCAACCGGGAAACATCCCGCCGCAGCCTCTGAGACCAGCTCCGATCCCGCCGTCGATTGGCCAAGTGCAGCAGCAAAGCACGGACTCCGTTTTCACCGCCCCCTCATCTCCCGCCCCGTTTCCACCAACTCCGAAAATTCCGCCGCCACCAGCCACGCACTCCTCCTCTGCCCGTTCATCAGGCGGGGGAGGGAGTGAGTCTACGCAGCCTCCGCCGCCGCCCCCGCCCGGAACTTCTTCCTCCCAAGCCGCTTCCTTCAATTTCTCGTCGACAAATCCGTTTCTCCCACTCCTCCAGGCCTCCTCCAACTTTTTCTCGCAGACCATATCAAACATCGGCAACGGAAATGTCTCTGGAATATTCTCTAACTCCGACGATCCCTTCTCTCCGGGTGTTGTCACCACGTCGACCACAGACAGCCGCACAACATTCGACAGTACCGGCGGGACGGACGGCAGTCACAGGCCCAGTCAGAGTCTGAGTCACAGCTACGAAGATTCCGCACCTTTCGGATCTTTGTCTTCGACATCGACTCTGCCGAGCACTTCGGGTCTGTCGATGGGAGAGATCATCTTCTCCGCTCCTCCTGTCTACCCTTTGAAGGATATCTACCAGCAGACGACTCTTGCCTACGAGCACCACACGACAGAGTCCCAACCGAAATTAAGTTCCGGCTCCTCGTCCACCTACTACACGCCCCCGCCTCAAATTCCTCCAGATCCCTTTTCAACGAGCCCTTACGCGGCAGAAGACGCAGTTCCATTCTCATCTGCGTCTTCCGTGGTGACAGTGGCAGAGCGTCCAGGGGAAGACGTCGCTTCTACACCAGAAAAGAGTTCAGTGGTGCGTGGTGAGGAAACGGGCTCCAAAGCGGCACTTGATCATCCCCAACATTCGGAAGAGAGTGCTGAGAAGAAGGAAAAAGCCGGAGAGGACACGCTAATGTCGTTCCCGTTTTTTGGGAGAACTCCTTTCGGGAGGGACGCTGCAAGCATCGCTCCACCACTTTATCCCGTATCGACCGAAAGCAAAGTCCTCGAGAGTCGCGCAACCAAGGTCAACGATCTGGTGCACAAGGGCAAAGATGCTTTCGATCCATTAAGACGCCACTCAGTCGCAGTGTGCAACGCGGAAGAGGCCAGAGGGAAGACAGACCCGCTCTCTCACCATCCCATTCACAACCAGCTGGCCAAGTTGAAGCAAATTGCAGCCGAAGGCACGGCCTGCACTTCTCCGACCACCAACACCACAACCAACGCACCGGGAACTGTCAACCCCAGCCACACGCAATCCTTGACTTTCTTCTCGGGCAGATTCGAGGCGGAGAGAGAGCGTGGTCAGCGCCAGTATCTGTACGGGGCGAGTGAGGACGTCTACCCGTCCACTTCCGCCGTCTCCGCCGCCCAGCAGCAGGAAAACGAAGAGGAACTCACGAACAGGAAAATGTTAGAGACGATGCGGGAGGAGATTCGGCTGGAAAATGAGTGGATGGAAGACGCGACGAAGAGTTTGATGGACGAGCGCTTTTCCGAGGCCCTCGCCGTCAGCTCCCCTCCGCCACCTTCACCTGCTCGGCGGGCTTTCGAAGAAAAAGCCATCCCGCCCTCATCTCCGCATCTCAACTTCCTCAACAAGGACATCTCAATGGGTGGTCCTGGCGGTTTGGATTCCAAGAGACGCAGCAGCCTCAGCATTTCCAACATCGGCGTCTCTGCGAATTCCCCGCAACTTCCCATGGGTATGCCAACCAGGAAATTCTCGCTCGCTTCCTATTCCCCACCAAAATCTCTTTTTTCTTTCGAGCCGAGGAGTAGCGAGCCTCTGGGCGTCCTATCTGAGAACAGCAACAGATTCGCGGGTGCCTCTGCCCCGTCTCAGCCCGCAGCCTCCTCCTTCAACTACAGAAACGCGAATCTCTTGACTCAGAAGTCGATGAATGCCAACAAAAGTGAGGGCGGCGGGAGTTTTACAGCAGCTGTCGTGCCTTTGGCCAGCAACAACTCGCCCACTCCGTCGCCAGTGCCCGCTTCGACGTCCTCTCCTATGGCTTCTGCCTCGGGAATCAATCAGGTGGTTGCCGGACCCGCTTCCCACGCCTCTTCCTACCGAAATGTCCGCTCTTTCTCTCTCAGACAATCTTCTACCGACAGCATCGGCTCGGACATATCTGACTTGGGCAGCCCGGAAGGAGCCGCCCTTCCCTCCCTCCAAAGGGCCATGTCCTGCGACTCTGTCTGCTCCGACACGTCCGTCGTGCTCGGAGATCTCGACCCTCCGCATCTGACCGGACATCTGTGCGTGGGACTCGAGTATGACTGGTAAGCCCTCTTGACTCTCCTTCCTCTCTAGAGACATAATTGCACTTGAGCCACTTCACCATGCACTGACCCACTTCCTAGAAATAAGCAGCATATGCTCGTTACTTGATTTATTTACTGACTTCCGACATTAAAGCTCTACAAAGCCATAGAAAGAAAAAGGTCAAATTCTGTCAAAAGAAGAAAAAAAATAGTCCACTAATAGAAAGAAACAGAGTGCTGAGAGCAGGAAACATTTTCCTTTCATACGAATGTATAACATTGATAGTTAGCTGCGCAGAGTTCTACACTCTTTCCCTACCTGATACCAATCTTTTGGCGCTGTCGAGCAAATTGACTTTGGCTGCTTCAGGTACCATTGTTCTCTATACTCACTAAGTATCGGTACACGTGTATTTTGCACCGTGTGCTTCTAATTTGTAATATTATATCAAAGCATTATTGCAGACTGACTATATAGCTATTCTTCTTGTCCTCTATCAAAATATTTTCCATTTCAAATATTAACTAAGTGGTTATTAAAATTTTCTTGCTGAGAGCAAATTACTGATTCATCCGGCCTATTTTCATTAAATTCAAGAAGATACTTTATGTAAACGATCAGGCATGTCCGTCTCTCCATCTCTAAACGATAACTCATTTAATTTAACTTATGAAATACTACGTTCATAGGGTACAGAAAGGAGCCAGTTTTAAAGTGGCAATGGTCATTAAACACGAAAATACGCAAATTTCTTCCATTTGCAATTTTCTTTTCTCTTTTAAATGATAAGAAACTGGAAAAAAACATACAGTAAAGTAAAAGTGGCACTACTACTTTATAGACGCTTCATATAGATCAAAACAGCTTCCGTTTCGGTACATTTTACTTGCATTATAGAAATGGTGTATTCGTATTCATAATTAGTGCTAAGTAAGTGTAAGTATAACTTCCAGGCACAAAATTTGCATAAGAGCTAGCTAGGCCATTTCGTTCATAAGTGTATTAATCTGCTTCAACTTAAAGTGTTTTATTTAATGAATTCCTTATTCACATCTTCACATAACTTTTGGCCATCACAGTCAGGCTTTGCTTTGCAATCGAGGACATATAGAGGAATGTATGATATACTTAATCTGATGCGGGCACATCCTAATGCGCAACAAATTATATCAGCCTTATGTAAGGACGGTTTATTGGAGAGAGACAGCGGATGGAGAGGTAAGTAATTAGCGTTTGTTGTATTATGAGTATTACTGCGTAATAAGATATCATTATGAATTTAATATTTTCCTTCATATTGGCAAGATCTATATTGTAATAAGTATAAAGAGGAAAGTGTGTCTCGGAAATGAAGTGGCTTTGCCGGGTGCTGTTTTTCACGTTGGCTACTTCCTTGCTATCACGGATGTTGCCGAAGAGTGTAATGCAATGAAGATAAATAGGGTATTATCAGGCTTGCATGACGGATCTGACGGAGATAAAGCAGAGCTACGTATCTATTAACTCCGCTCTGTGTTATTAGAGACAATGTGTGGCTTTGATTCTGTTCGGCGTGCTGGTTGTTGGTTAGGGAGCCCAGATGTGTGGATGCTCGGGAGTTGCGGCCGGGCGGGGAAGAAAGTAATAGACGGAGATCTTAAAGAGAAGAAAGATGAGAGATGAAAATCAAATCTGCTCTCCTTCTTCCCCTTGCAGCAAAGCAGAAACAAATTAAATTCTCGACTCCTGTCCTCCTCACCGCAACCTCACTCTCACTACGAGCTTCATTTCCTCTGCACGTTAGCACAAGTCCTCACTTTCACTCGACTTTCACTGTTCTAATGATGGTCGTTGAGGAGGACGGAGGATGGCGGCGCCTCACTCCTTTCCTATGCACTCACTCCACGCCAACAATAGGCAGACAAAGTCAAGTCTTTCTTCAGAAAATTACACATACTCGGGTGTCTTTGAGGGAAAGTGGCTGGATGTGTACACTTTCACTGCTCCTGGAGTGAGGCCTGCATTTCTGAGAAGAGTGAGATGATTGCATTGATACGGCAATGCGAAGAAAGTTATAAGGAGGACGGTGGGACATATAAATTTAATAGGAAGCTCTTCCTTTCCCTGCCACATCCCTCGTCTTATTATTCACAACTGTATTGTAGTCTAAGTCAGTTATGTACATGCATAAATCATGGATGCACTCTCCGCACTACTGCAACCTCCTCGGGAGTCTGCATGAACGGATAGCGCCTATTTTCTGCCACTGCCTTTGTGGCTCGTGCATTTATCCCCACGTCTCCTCACCCGCCTCCCTAATTTCTTTTCTCCGTCCAAACTCATTAGAGTCAAACATTTAATTAATTAAGACGCTGCGAGCAAAGAACAACTTTAACTCTATTTACTCAGTAACGCTCCCTGCCAGCTCACGTCCGACTCTTATCAAACCGCCGTTATTTCTCACTCATGTGATTTGTCGGCATTGTGCAAATAACCCAATAAGACACAGCACAGCAACCACTCTCTCTTTTAGCAGCAATCCTCGATGAAAGGAGGTTGCGCCTTTTCACTAACTTCCTAACCTCACTAACTTATTCATTCAGTCGTACAAAACTACACACAACATTCACCTTACTTATGCAAATAATTAACTTCCCGATGCAAACAAAGCGGAAGAACTAACAGGAATCCAATTAAATTGTTGTTTCATAATAAAGCCTCTTGGTATACCAATTATAATTAGCTGGATTCTCTGTCTGCCAATAATCATTACGTCATCACTGCTCTTTATCCTCCTCACTAATTGGACTAAGATCTATTGACACTTATGTCAATACACCCAACTTCGTTGAGTTCCTTCAATTCGCTTGATAAAATGCATAGCTATCCTACGTGAACATAAATGTTTGCTTTAAAGATTAAATAGAAGATTCGACTGAATTTCATTCCCAGACTGAATTGGAGTTAAAAATAGCAACAGTGAGGATTCCTAACGAAGATATAAATTTTTGAAAGCACTTGATGCTTTGAATGGATATAGCACTTCATCTGCATGCAATGTTGGTATTCAATCGCTTGTTTTTAGCATAAATGCAATTTGTTTAGATGTGGCCTGCTATGCAGCTGACATTTCATCTTTAATTTATTTCCTCACTACTTGTCACTACATTTTTCTTCCTTACATTTATTTGCCCGTTTATATTTCGGTGGTGAGGAAAGTAAATTCTAATCACAAACTACTCACAGTTATTTTATCGTGTCATAAAAGAATCTCACTGATGGCAGACGGCATAGTACTTCAGTGGACTAGAAAGGCTTTTAGAGACATTTGTACTTAATTTTTCATGTTACAATGAAATAACTTCAAATATGAATCCATGTAAAGGTAAAATTCTGCTCATGTAAAAGCAGTATTCGTAATAATGTCACAATTCTGAAAATACTTTTTTGTATTGAGTACTTATGTATAATGCACATTGGTGCATGACGAAAATGATATTATAAATACAAATAGTGCATATAATGATATAATGTACTGACCCTTATTTGACAAAAATCTAAAGGAATGGAAGAAAGTCAGCAGTGATTCCTAATATGTATTTCTATAAGGAATAGGAGACAAGAGAACTACAGCATTTTGGAAATATAGTTATTAATGCTTTATGCCGCCGCTTTTCCTTCACGAAAAATCTAGGCAGTTATTCATAATTGTAAAAATATTGCGTATATATGGCATGATTGCCATACAGATTTAGTGGAGTGGCTGAATTACACAGCTGCAGATATTCTCATATAATATTTCTCAAAATATTGAGCAGACATACCTTGGCGGCCATGTCTACTCAACCAGAAAATAAATTACAAATCAAGGCAAATGAGTTTCCTGGCAGCAGGAACATTTAAGATGACTCCATTACGTTTTGCTGGCTCCAGATAGCTCATTGAGTAGCTGAGGCATCAACGCTGCGTAAATACTTACTTCCTTTATGGATTTCCTTTCAGAAGAGTTTTGCTGGTGGCAGGGCTTGATATATTTATCTTTTCCTCCGGCCAACTAACAAGATATCGTTTCATGTCTATTAACAAATCTTTTCTGTGCCCGTCACTCAGATACTGTCACATCATTTTCTACACAATTCGATCCTTTTGGTTAAAAATATTTAGGAAAGGTATAACTCAAACCTGCAAAAATAATCCTGCTGGAATACACTGACTTATCATGCATTGGACGTGAAAGGTGGATATCGCCTTTCTATTCAGACTCTTTCTCAACCAAAGACTCCATAACAAGCTATTCCTCCCATTATTAGCAGACTGCAAGTAGAAAAATTCAAATTATTATCGCACAATGGAACTCAAATTTTGAAAACTACTTCCAAAACGTCAATTAGTGTTTCTTTTTCTAGCCACAACCCATTTCCATCTTTTTAATTAATGTGCCTCTTTTTGTTAATTTTTGTATTATACTTTACAAATAATAGGGAGAGTTTTAATTCTATCCTGATATGTTGTACCTACTGTAGTTGTACGAGTACGTATACAATATACAACGTTTGACTTTTATGCGTGCTGAAAAATTGTGCTGAAAAAGTTTGGTGCAAATTGAAATGAAACCTTTGATGAGCGTTTAATAACAGAAATGCACATCGATGCAACATAGAAAATGGAATCTCAACTTTTGCAAAAATAAGAGAAACAAGAAACTATTTCACTGATGTTTTTTAATGGTTCTCAATTGCATTCTTTTATGGTTGGTCCTTTCCCTCTCATAGCTGTATAGCTATAACCAACGAGGAAAAAATAAAAAATACAAGAAACCGTGTCGTCTCTTACAACTTATAATAGTATGAAATAAGTTCTAATGGATATGTAACATGGCTGAATTTGAATTTTGAAACAGCATAATAAAACCAATCTACATCCAAGAGTTATTAAAATCTGAGACGCAAAAGTGGCATTCTAGTAGTGGCATAGTTAAAGAGGTAATTTACAAAAATAAAAGAAATTGCACCGGCTAGGCTTCGCGTACAATTCGTTTACACTCTCTGGTAGCAAATTTTAGTCTCACATGGTTTAAAGAGTGATAAAGTTAATAGAGTGACTTTTCTGTATTTTTCTTCTGGCATATTAGGACAATTTTTTCATTCTAGGGTAACTCTGCATTAGGATTTTTTGACATAAAAAGGCAATAGTATACAGTAATGGTCAATGGTGGCACTATATACAAAGTAGACATGGCCTGCACCATCGCATCCATGTAAATGAAGTTTCGTCTAAAACATGACTAAAATCAATTGAAATCATGGACTGTGGTATTTATGCATTATACTTAGTATTGTTAATTTACCAGATTTCAATACTGATCAAATACGATATATATGCGTGGTGTCCCCATTTCCGGACAACACCCATCGAATTTTTATAAATATTTATCAGTTCATTGCTCCTTGTCCTATTTGACTTTTCAAAAGTTCATTACTCCTACATTTTATGTGGGGCAAGCTTGGATTTCCGGGTTTAAAAAGTTTTCTTTGAAAGCAAGGTTTCAAATATGCGTCCATTCAAATTGGGCTTCTAACTGAGAAGAAAAACAGAAATCTCAGGACAGGAACAATAGCTAAAATGATTTTGCTAAAAGCTTTGCTGTGCATCGTAGTACTTTCTCAAGTCGTTACAGCTGGTAAGTTGGCAAATATTTAACTTTCTAATTGAAATATGTTCAATATCTACACCTTTAAAACTGATTTAATATTTGATATTTCAGGTGACTCTACTATTGAAAAAGTAGTTCAGCCAAAAAATGTTGAATCTTCGAATAATGGTGGGATGTTGGAGGATGTTTCAGCCCCACGGATATCACATGGATTACGGGCAGTGAGGCGAGCTCCAGTCGTTGTCGGTAAAATTGGAGGAGCAGGTAGTAATATGGGAGTAACACGAGTGGGCCTACCTGGAGTCACATTTGGCGGAAATTCCTTTGGCGGTCGCTCGACACACAACCTGCAAAAGAGACATAAACACGATTCGTCTTCCAGCAGAAGCAGCGCCTCCGCTTCGGCTTCGGCCTCCACTTCCACCTCTGAGGAGATCGAAATGTTTCACAGACGTCCTCCTCCTAGATACAATATCCGACCTCATAGTCGCTCGATGACACTAGGAGAGGAAAAACCAACACCGGAGCCAGTAGAAGAAATTGAAGCTCCAGATCCGGAAGGACGATCTTCATTCCGCCAAAAAAGATTACAGATTTACCGGGCGGGCAAGGGCCGTAGATAAACTCTAAATAGAATCGGAAGTATTAATTATAATAAAATGCATTTTAGAATATTTCTTATTTTTTAAATAAAAAGAAAGCGAGTATGCATTTTCATTATGGGACATATACACGATGCATAGTATCGTTACAACACATAGTTATATCATATTCAATATCAATAACAGAGAATTTCATATTTTACCCATTGATTTTTTTGTTCGTTTTAAAGGGCTTTCATAATAATATTTTTGGAATTGTTAGTTTCAGTTTAAGCATGAAATATATCATCAAATTGCATTACGTCATATAAATTATACTATCTTCATAGATTGCATTTAAAAAATCCGAAAGAATTATTTTAAAATGCAACTTTTAGGATCGTTTATTACAGTGCACAAACTTGTTTTCATTTACATTACCAGTCGCTGTTCTTTTATATCCAATTCCTTCTTGCCAAAGAAGCTCCTCCAATGCATTTGACACAGAACAGAATAATTTTAAGGAGCACAAGATTGTTGTGTTAGTTGCAGAAGCAACATAGTGAGAACGTTAAATTCGTCTGTCTGAAGGTAACGTCTTCATGTCGGGTTTGTCTATGCGATAACTCATGAACGCAGTAAGATTAAGTGTTCAAATATACACATGCTCGGGGATCTAAATAGCCATTTAGCTAAAATGAGACAAACCTGACACAACCATCAGGAAGTGGGTTATGATTTTTAACCTTTGAAGCTCAATAAATCCTGAACGAACTAAGATATTTACTTCAAATTTCCCAAATGTTGTCTCTAAGCAAAAATGAGTCTCGGTAGAAAATGGGAAACTAACTGACAATAGGTGACCCGTAATTATGTATTTAACATATTTCACACACTCAAGTTGGCGCTGGTGTACGGTATATGCAATTTCACGTTGTAATCTTCGACATTATTGTGCCATCTGCCAATCACTTCCGCAACATTGTTATGCTCCTGCTTTATCACTTCACTGTTTAGTCAGATTAGCCAATATCTCATTAATCCTTTTTTTGGGGCTATTTCAATTCAGTACTTTAAGGAGAACTATACACGATTTAGGCATATTATAAAAGATGCGATGAAGTTTAAAAGTGAGGGTGCAAATAGAAATTGTGTAGCACTAGTTTGCGCTACTGATGCAACGTATTGAAATTATGAGTGCTGAGTAGAAAACACATCACACAGTATATGCATGTACCCTTCTTGCTCCCGCAACTCTTGTTACAGGAAATAACCAAATTTTGACATAGAAAATTATCCTGTCCAAATACCGACAGTATTGGGAGGCGTACAACGCTGCAAAAAATATCAAAAAATAGGGAAAAATTCGATAGGGCACAAGGAAATAACTACCTCTTGAATCTTTGTCTTCCTAAATATACGATAAAAATCAAATTACATGTTTTGAATGCATTCCCCCCTCCAAAAAACACTAAATTTTTAATATACAGAATTTTAGTTTTAAAAATGTTGGAACCTGATGCCCTCGAAAAATATGAACATGAGATTTCAAAAATGTTTATTTCCCTGCTCTACATTAAGCCATTCTCCTTGAATCGGGGATGGAAATCATGTCAACCCCTCCTTAAGGTTAATGTTCGATTGATATACTTCCGCACACCCGAGTACTGAAATGCATTGAATAAATTGCTATCTGCCCTGTATGTACACCAAATGCCACCAACATCTGACTATGACGAATGTCATGCAAGCCAAGCAAAGTTAAGTGCATGCCACGTATGCATTCCATCACGCTACGTATTTTTCAGACAATGTATTCTTATAAAATATTATGTAATGCCTACGCATTGTAGAGCAATAGTTGGTAACAAACATATTAGTTTGTTCAATTCGTATTTCAACAATTCTGTTAGAGAATGTCAATTGTAAATCCATAGAGCATAGCTCTGTATAATTAAGGTCCCGATGAAAGCTGTGTCGCCATCAATTAATCGCTGACATTTACATTGAAAACAGGCCGCTTCCAAACTGCATCTTTTTTGGAGTAAGATCAGAAAATCATAACTTACAATCTAAAACTTAACATTCATTCATTCTGACAGTTTGGATGTTAGGATTTAGAAAGGAAACCAAAAATGTAGGTGTGCTTAAATATGTCGAATTAATCACACTTGTAATACCTACCCAAAGGGCTCCATTTATTTAGGTACCTACGCTTCGTATAAAGAATATCACAAAATTAAAATTGTAGTAGCAAGTCTTAATATTTCTAATATGAGGACAAATATTTACACAGACGTATTCCCTGACTCAAAGAACTCGGATAGCAATTTTCTCTACATAAAATCTTCAAAGTTTTTGTCGCTGGAGTCACTGGCAAGTAGAGAGTTGAAATTCAACTACTACTATCCGTTATCACTTCTCAATTTGCATTTTACCAACAAAGACGCGTATCCGACAAAGAGAAAGTACATTTTATGGAGATTATGAAAAACTTTTCTCAAAGGAATGCCAAAGCACTGCAGTTTTTTCTCCTTGAGTACTTGATAATTTTCTTTTATTATGGCATTCTATTTTCTGCAGAGAAACTTTTCAGGCTTTCAACTGACTGCATTTAAACAAGTTTTGCTCACTTTGAATTTCATATATTCGTTTTCCTTGTGCTGCAGCTTTGTGAAATTCTTTTCAGTTCACATATTAGTCCAAGATTGGAAAATAATAAAGTGTACCGACCATCTTTGAAGTAGTTTTTGAAGGTCTCTTAAATGACACAAAATCCTACTGAGACACGAAATAGAAATGAATGTATAAGGACAGTTGTGATAAATCAACATGGCATGAAGTAAAAGGTAACCTAACGCATATCTTTAATACAAGTGCATTGAGTGATTGTATTTTGTGCTAACATGTTACCATCAAAATTTTCCAAAACTTTTCTAATTACCCATCTTTTTTTCAATTATATGTAATTTTTACAAACACAACTTGAAAGATTTAGTATCGAAAAATACGCAATTACTAAAGTTGCATTTATCATTTGCACAACTAATAAAAGAAAAGTTATTTTCTTTCGTAGCACGAGGGTCAAGTAGCTGAGTTACTGTCGCCTATGTAGATGTCTTTAATTGAAGGATTATTTCTAGTGTTCGTAGCATCTGTTTATTGATGGCCTTTTAGTTGTGCATTCACAAGACATAGAAAATAAAATGGGAACTACCTCTCTGGTGTAATATACTGTTATACTCACGTACTTCGGAATTCCAAGTGAGAGCTATAAGTGAATACGTAAACGCATGTAAAGATGGTCTTGCTGGATATATTAAGGATAAGTGCTATCGTATTTTCTATATGTAGAAAGTGAATGTCATCTTCAGCTTTCATCTCAACAGAAATTCTGTGATGTTGAAGCTGTGCGAGACTTGTAGTCCAAACACTTGAAAAGCTGTCTCACTCTCACTCACTCTCCCTGCATGAATGGAGAAAGAAGTCTACGCATTAGCGTCTATATTCTCCACTAGTAATATTACTATGTATTGCTGTCCGTAAAAAGCTCTTCTCCGCCAGCACGGAGACGGAGATGCATTCCACCTACCTATATGTATAGTACACTACCCCATCCTGAGTCTGACTTGTCTTCCCATTTTCCTCGAGGAATATTAAAGACGTAGATTAAATTTGGATCAAATGCTCTAGTATTTGCAGCGAAAGCTAAGAAATCATACGGCGTCCCGAGATATACATTCCTTCGAGAAAAAGGGGGAAATCGTCGAAATAAGTCAGCTACACGCATACTTATGCACAGCTATTTTACTTGCTCCGAGGAGATGCATTGCGTTGCGTTAGGTTAATCTCATCTCTGGCTATGCGACCATATGGAATCTTGTAATTCAATGAAGAGTGCTCTAATGCATTTTATCTAACCAACCTCTCAGCACGATAACTTTTATTTAATTCTCACAGTCAATATGTATGATTTACCTTATGCATTTTCTGCTAAACATACCAGATAAGAATAACAATGTGACCCATTGAAAATATCAGAGATATAGTTGCGTAGGTACATTATATTTCTTATATATTCTCAGTGTATTTTAGTGTATTGAGAAAAATGTTTAAAGAGAAAACAATCTAATACATAATACTAAATAATATCAAAATACTATCTATTATGAGGGTTAAAAATTCAAAAGGTTAAAGATAAAATAAAAATGGTAACATTTGCAATTCACTCTCGTGTAATATAAAAACACTTTGTTTGGCGCTCAAGAAGGCTGATTTAAAATATTCATTTCGATGTAAGGGACTACCGTTGCAAAAAGTCGTTTGTCATGTAGGTAGTGTTCCAAAACTTCTAGCTTCTACATTGTTGCTTCTACTTATCAGTAACATGGTCCATGACAGAAGAAAAGGCTTTCTATGAATTTGTTTAGCATTTCTTTAATTTTCATTGATTGTGCAGTGCCATTGAGATGCATCATATGGTTTATGGTTCTTTTGTATATAATATTATATCAGTGTTCCTAGAGATTAAACTGGAAGAAACATCCTTTGATTTGATTACAGGGGAGAAGTGTACTCCAGGATGTTGGGCCTAAATTTTACGATGTCTATGCAATAATGAAAGAAGTAGATACTAGGCTGGGGATGTATCGGTGCATGTGGGAAGAAAGTGATCTTTCTTCTCAGCCCTGAATCTTTTGTGTGAGCATCTGCCTGGTTTGTACTTTGTCTGCCTGGGTGGCATGTTCTGGAACTGAGAAGTGATGGATGGAAAACTCATTTATTCCCTTTCATCCATCAATCCGTCATTGCTATGCTAATAGGTTCAGTCTCCTTCTTTTCCGTTCAATACGAACAGCTCTTCTTGGATACAATGCACAAAGCAGCAGTTTTTACGCTGCAAAAGTCAAAAATGTTAAGCGATTCGATAAGCTTACTTACATTCTTTCATGTAGGGCGTCCCAACCAGTCAGAGAGTGGGCGACAGAGAAGGCCACGGAAATGGGAATTTTCTTACCTGGTATACGAGTTGCTAAAAATACCTTTACCCTATCTATCAGAGTATGCTCATCTGTAAGCATACTGACATAAAACCTTTGTTCAGCAAGCTGTAGCAACAGAAACGACCAGAGTGGTTGGAGGCCTAGACCATGTCTACAGATAGACAGACTATTCCATCCTGAATATGACGACATAAAATATTTTGTGCCAGCTTCAAATTGCATTGAAAGTAAAACATTCTTGTGTTTTCTTTTTTCTGCTGGCAGGTCAATTATCCCAAATGTGATCCCTCTGAAGAGCATAAACTAGATATCATGAAATCATGCCGATTAGCCAGTCAGGTTCTAAAAGCACTGCGACCAGAAATTCTTTGTAAGACACCAGCGAGGTGTATCTTAGCAAAAATAGCAACACATACAATTTTCATAGCAGAGAAAGTCGGTGTCCGCCAGAGGATGCTGTAGAGCTGAATTACTTTGAAAGTTGGAAGGTCGTTTTATTTCTTTGTTGGCTTTTTCTTTGAACTGTAAGACTGTAACATACACGTTTCCGTAACAGTCATGGGACTACGCCACTACTCTTCTTCCAAAGACTTCTGAAAATGATTGAGATCGAAAGGTTTATTACCATTATTTCCTGTATTAGGTTGGTGACCAAATTTGCTAAAGGCTAAACATAATGTAAAAAGCAGGTCAAATTGATTTGGACAGCTAAAAGTTCATTTTAACCATTACCCAGTTTCTATATTAGCATAGATGGGCAAAATACATACATGTAAAATACATACATGGCCAAAATACATGTATGTTGAGCAAAGTATTTTGAAAATACTTTGCTCAACAAACATAATTTTTGGCTTCAAAATACAAAATACTATCACGATTTCCTCAAAATACAAAATACATTCACGATTTCCTCAAAATACAAAATACATTCACGATTTCCTCAAAATACAAAATACATTCACGATTTCTTCAAAATACAAAATACATTCACGATTTCCTCAAA
>JAAAYG020024620.1:0-16370 GCA_009936455.2 Tomocerus minor | reverse complement strand
CCTCAAAATACAAAATACATTCACGATTTCTTCAAAATACAAAATACATTCACGATTTCCTCAAAATACAAAATACAATAACGATTTCTTCAAAATAAAAAATGGCTTCACGATTTCTTCAAAATACAAAATACATTCACGATTTCTTCAAAATACTAAATAAATTAACGATTTCCTCCAAATACAAAATATATTCACGATTCAATATACAAAATACTATGTCAATTTCTTTAAAATACTATATACGTGCATTTAAAATACACTTTCCCTGAAAATACAATTACAAATACGATTTTTGGTTCATATCGTCAAATAAAATGATTTAGAAGGTTTATTATTAGAAAAGTATTTTGTGAAAAGTATTTTGAAAAATGCAAAAAATGCTTATAGTGCAAAATACAAAATACTTTTTTTCTGCATTTTCAAACTATAAATTGTATGTAAAATACAGTATTTAAAATACATGTATTTTGCCCATCAATGTATATTAATTTAAATCCTGTCTGTAGTTATTGACTTTCTCTGGTTAATTATATAGGTAGGTACTAAAGGTACTGATTCCAGTCTGATAGCATTCCTATCTAATCTCAAGATTCAGTTGCATTTGTAAAATAATTTGTGTATTCATAGCTGTCAATATCTATATATCTATTACCAGATTTCTTGGCTATACTTTGGGACTCTAAAAGTTTCAAACAGATGTTATTCACCTATTAAAAATACGTTTCCTGCATATATCTTTAGATTATATAATTATATAAACGTGAAATAACATAACATTTGTTTTTCGAAAGTAGATATAATATCGGAAAATGTCGATAGACGCTAAATCTGGTAAAAGCATGCTAATCAGAAAGTAGACTTATAAATATATTTTTTGTTTTCTTGAAATTTTGAAAATGATGGGGAAACTATAGTAAGAAACTGTAGTCTTAGTTCATTACCTTTTTAAACATAAAAGTTCCAAAAAATCAGCAATGAAAATAAAGAATTGTTTAGCTTGGAAAATTCCATACACGATAGATTCATACTCTGAATACTATCTGTAACACAGTGCTTTCTCATCTTCTCTTTTCAAGATCGATGAAGTTTAATTGAATTTTAATTTCATCTAATGTAAGATTTTAGTACCAATTAAGTCTTAAGAGCTATTATAAAGCACGTAGCACTTACTTCTTGAAATGGTAATTAATTAAATTCCCCATCTTTCCAAATTTATATCTTATAATCTGAACATGCATCGACCCTTCTGTATGAATAGCCACTATAGGGTGATTAATTGCCTATGTATTAGGAATATAAAGATCTACGATCTCGTCATAGTCTCATAGATGTTGCAGGTAAGTAAATGCATAGACACACTAATGAAAAAGCTACGTATTGTGAACAAGAACTAAGTAACTAGAGCTCTGAAATATAGGAAACTTCTACTCATTCGCCGGTTTTCTTTGAAATGAAATGAAATTAAATGAGAATGAGACTGCAACAGGCAATCAGTTTCTCTTCTTTCAGTTCTGTGTACCTATATATACGTTACTTTCTCATATTTTACTCCACAACTTACAATTAGTAGCTACTGCATAAAATATAACGCCTGAATGGTATATTGCAGTAAGTTTAAGTACTACTTGGTGCTTACCATAATGAATAATTAGTGTCATTTTATTTTTATCCTATAAAATAATTGATATTCGGGACTCAGACTGTAGTCGACAATATATAATCCAAGCAAGTTTCATGTAAAAATATTTGTTATACGAAAACTTATCAATAAAATATTTCGAGAAAATAAAAAAATTAATAACAATTTTTTCAAAACTTTTCCAATGCAAATTGTTTTTTTTTTCTAAAAAAAATGATAGACGCAAAGAGACAAGTTAGTTTCAATCTTTTAATTTTTTATATTTAGTAAAAAGTTTTTATTTATTTTATTAATCAGCCTCATTCAAAGAGAATGTAAATACTCCTCTGAATACTTTTTTGACTGGAAAATATTTTATAAAACTTTATGCGACTTTTCTCTTCTAAATAGAATACCCGCCAAAATACTTCCCCTCTAATAATATCAGCATACCCATTGAAGAGAAGAACGGTTGTCGCAATGAAATAGCTTAGGAAAAAATATACCATGGTGAAAAGAGGGATAAATGAGCGTCTTCAGCAGCACAACGTGGTAATGCGAGTCGAAAAAATAAGTAAGTTAAAAGATATTCACAGAAGAAAGTCTTTGTGTTTCCTTTCACCTTTGTTAAAATGAAATCCTGCAGAGAAAGTTTAAGGATCTAGCTCTGATCTCCACCCTATCTGTACAAATTGGATTTTAGCAGCGTCCTTTAAATTACTTAGATATATGCCTTACTTTTCACTTCATTTGCATGTTTACTGTTTTCTTGATCGACTTGTATTAAATTACTATCTGTTGAAATATGCTAAAATATAAATTCTCCTCCTCCTTTATAATAAATATAAAGGACTCCGTTTCACATAAACGTAAGAACTCCTCCTTTTAAAGTTTTCGTAGCGATTCCTATAATTGGCTAAATGTAATGTTGACAGTTATAAGGAAATGAAGTCACTGGAAAAAAGTAAATTGAAAAAAACAAAGAAAATTTTCTTTATTTTTTTATTCATTAAATTGTATTTCGCCAGACGAGGTTTAGAGGTTGTACGATATCTTATTTAGATTATACTGTTATGGATCTCAGTTCTCCGTTTCAATTTTTTTTGTTGTTCAGAAATGATTCTTGGCGTCCGGATACTTTTGCCCGTAATTGGTAGGGAATTATTATCTTGCTGGATCCAAGGTTTCTACACACTTTCGCTTGCTCGTGTGTGTCATTCAAGGTTTCTGTTATTGGACTGGAAGGCTGGAAACTATTGATTTGATGTTATTAAGCTAGTCGTGTTATAATTTTTGGCAAGAGTAATACAGAACCCAGCCAGATATAAAATTCCACGTATCTATTGGTTCAGATTTATCACTATTCCTGCTCACACTTGACCTTTTCAATAAAAATGAGTCACTCATGAAATGTATAAAAATGGAGATAATAATATATCTGTACCCCATGTACTGATTGATAGATAGAAATTGTTGGGCCTTGATTCTAGTGAGGAATTTTACTATTACTATTACCATTTCACAGGATCTCGTGGGATCGTTGTGTCGTTGCGTGCCGCCGCAGCTATGCTACCCATAGAATAACTAAACGCTGCACGATTGATGCTACCAGAGTATCGAGTGTGCCGTATATGCCGCCTGCCGTTTATAGCCGTAAATGCCGCACGATTTTTAATTGCGGCATGCCGTAAATGCCGTAAAAGTCGTAAATGTATGTATATATGTAAATTATACATACATACATCATATTTACGGCTTTTGCGGCATTTATGGCATTTACGGCATTTACGGCATGCGGCAACAAAAAATATTTTACGGCATGCCGACTTTATACTCTGGATGCTACCACTGGATTTGAATCCTGCTAGATTTACTGTGAGGGTCTATCCTCATTGACATCCTGGGAAATTAACGCACTCGTTACTATCTACTATAATTTACATACCTATATGCTTTTACAGCATTTACGGCATGCCGCAATTAAAAATCGTGCGGCATTTACGGCTATAAACGGCAGGCGGCATATACGGCACACTCGATACTCTGGTAACTGCTAGCTAGCACATTTGTCGTTCTTTATTATGCTACTACTAGTAAAAGTACTTATTATGATTATGATCGTTTTAACAGCAATTGACAATCAAAACGAAAATATTGTTATTATTTTAAATTATATAGGTTTTGTTTTAATTGTTTAATTTCGGTTTTGTATTAATTGTAAGCTAGATATTGGGACCTAAAAGTTGTATTTGAGATAATGGCTAGCTATAATTGATGTGATAATAGCAAATTAAATTTTCATAGCTTCTCCCTTAATAGTGAGTATGGATAAAAGTTCAGCAGTTAGCAATGATCTGCTTAAATGGAAATCTGTTTTATATAGATGTAAACATGATTTCATAGATGGGACTACTGGCAATCTGTTTCATTTAATTACATGAATTGTAGTAGTAGTAGTTTACGTTATTCAAGTGTCAAATCAATCCATCCATAAGATCTTTTAACTAAGATTGTAACTATTATATGCACCACACACTATCTCAGTAATAGTAATATAATAACATAAATGACATAGTGGCTGTAGTTTCCGAAAGCTCGAAATCTGTATGTCGCCGGGAATTAATGTCGATGAAGAGGTATTTAGAATATTAATTTCAAGCACTTTATTGATTTTCATCTGGTGATCTACTAAGCTAAAGAGTCTGCATGCGTCAGCTATTATTCCAATCTCTGTATAGAGAACCAAGGCAATTTAAATTTATTATGTAAACTTATGTCACTTCGTCAAAACTGTTTAACGGACAAACGGACCATAGGCTTTGGCATTGGACACTTTCAGGGGCGGCGAAATCAATGAATGAAAAAAGTCATTCATACACGTAAAATTGGGTAGATTTGCTGTCAGAAAAACTCAATTTGAGGATGATTGAGCCATTATTATACCTGCTTTAAATAGCTTTAATCCGCACAATGCTCGAATTTTTTACCGTTTCAAGTTAATTGAATGAAATATATCTGTAATTCGCGGTAAGCGCCATGATTTTCACAGTTTCAATTCTAAAATAGTTCTTTGCACAAAGCGCGAAAAAATTTTGGTTTTAGGTCTACAGCAGTTAATTTTCTTACTCTCTGTTGAGTTTTCATAAAGTGCTGCGCTCTCCTACAATAACTACAGAACACCAACCTGTTTTATTCTAAATTTTGGCGTACATTCAGAAATGGGCTTATTTATGCCCGTTTTCTGGTTTTTAGTTGTCTGTTGTGCCAGCAGTCAGGGTGCCAGGTCGCCGAACAGGGTTTCTAGTAGCCCCAGCAATGGGTACCCTTGATAATTGAGCATTTCATCCTTTTCCCGGTAGATAGACTTAGAGACCGACAGATAAATGTCCTAGTATACAAGTTGCTAGACAGTTTTGAAAGATAATGAGTCACTCTAGCTGAAAGGAAAAGTTTACCATCATTTCACATCATCACATTTCATTCTCATCACAGAAAGAGTTTATTACAACTTAAAGATTCGTGTATGAACGGTGAATATTTGCTATTTTTACCGTGTATGGATAAAAAAATCGTAACTCAGTTTATGTTGAATGTTGTTTTAAAAATCACATTTTCTGAGCTAAATATGTCTTGCAGTTATGCACCTATTCTGAGGACACGAGTCACGTTTCACGATCCACTTAATGATTAGACACTAGCTAGAGCCTAAAATAGTTTAATTCCTTTGGAATATTTTGGCTAGGTACTAGATAAATTTTTAAAATTGTAATTGACCTTCGGCTATTTATGCAATTTCTGTGAGTTAAAATTGGTTTCCGGCTAGTGACAATCAGTGTGCATTAAGTCCTACTTTTAGAGCAAAACCATACCACTGATAAAATGCCCATTCAATGTATAAATGCGCTTTAATGATCAACCATTTATAAATTTATAACTCATGAAAAGACACCCCAAAAATTTGAAACTTGGACATTTTAAAATAAATCAATTAATTGGAATTAATTTTCATGCTAATGAAAATATGGCTTTGGAATTAAATGATACAACTTGGAAAATTTTGCACGGCACAGGTTACTCGTCATTGTCAATTACCAATCCAGACTACCCGTAATTGTCAATGACTAGCACATAATATGCTTCATTGTCGATGCTAGGCCCAGACTACCGGTCATTGTAAGTACCAAGCATATTTAGTGCCCGATTGCATACAAACTGTTTCGCATTGTCAGTCTCATAGTGCCCTGATTAGTCAGTGAGCGACAGAGTCGCAATCATTAGTTCATAATGTGTGAGAAATGGAAAAATTGTAATTGTTTTGGGGTACGGTAGCCATAAATCTATACAATATGTATGTATAACTTTTCAAAATACCATTGTATACCTGTTTTTCAAATTAATGATTGAAAGAAGTCAATAAATATCATGTAATGTAATTCCTTTAACTTACAAGTAATATTTTACAATTTAGCATCAAAATAAGTCTGGTGGGGCCCTGACAAAATGCACCGCTTCACCGCTTCACCGCTTGGAGACTTTCAGGTAATGTTAGACACGTCCCACGTTGGAGCATGTTTATTTTTCTTTAGGTTAGGTTAGCGTTACACCCGAAAGTCTCAAAGCGGTGAAGCGGTGCATTTTGTCAGGACCCGTCTGGTGATTTTTAACGTTATTTAGCATTAAAAACCACTTCTCACGGGTAAATGGTATTTTGTACACTGATTACAGTCAAGGAAGTTGAACACTGGATCATGCCTTGTACGCCGAGTCATTGAGTATCTAATAGATTGAGAAGAAAACCTTTGTCAGTTGAGGGAATTCTGGGAGCCTATTCTGCGATTAATCTAGTCCATTAGATATTGGAGTTGCGAAAATGCAACTTTAATACGTATTTTCATGCTTGTTGCAGGTACTTTTAAGTTCGACAAGAAAGGAGAATATCCATGTCCCAGTAGTACATCTAGCATTGAAACTTTTTCTTCTGTAAATAATGAATCTGGGATTTAACTGTATTGACATTGCATACACTTATCTAAATCCATCCACTAACTTCAACTTTTATTTTGTCTTTCTCAATAACAAGAAATGACAAAGTGACTTCACTATAGTAACTTCGGACTGTGACACCAGACATTTGTTTGTTTCCAATTCTTTCAGAAGTAGAAAAATAACATTCTGAGAAGTATCTACATATTTATTTCAAGATGAGTAGGCCATAAACTACAGGAATTTTCGCCCGACATGCTGTCTAGATTTGCTCAGAGAATCTCCAGTTACATGAAAAAAGCTTGAAAAAAATCGGAAAAAGTTTTTTCTCGAGAAAGCTGTAGTGTGTTGTAAATGGGAACAGGATAGACATGTAGTTCATATGTTGAATACTGTGCTACTCTTCATTGAGGTGTGCTACTGGCTCGTTTAGAAACATTGGAAAGTTGACAGTTTACTGTTTTCTTTACTGCACTTTCACATGTTCTTAATATTTAGTAGCTGACAAAACTGAATTTATTATGAGGAATAACAACCCCTGCCATGTAAAGCAGGAAGAAAACTTTTGTTTTATGGAAATCTATTTATATACACTGGTTAAAGCAATATCACCTACGGATGACATGCTAAAAGTGGGCGAAATATCAGTTCACAGAGTTTCTGCGCAACACAATATAGTAGACCGTCGTGTAAGTATATAAAAAGAACTTTATTTTAATCAATGAGATTAACGGTAATATTCAGTTAAATTATAGTTTATGTGTTATAACGTCAGTTCTTGGCGAAAAAATAAGTCTCTTCTATTAGATATGTCTATAGGAGGATACAGTAGGTAGTAAATCTTTTTGGCCATTTATCTGAAACATTGCCGAAAGTTATGTGCTCTGTTTTTATTAGGAAAATGAAAAACATTACGATTAAAGGAGTGAACGATTTAGTATTCTCCTTCATAGGGTAACAAAATTGAAAAAATATAAACTACTTTGGGCAGCGCTAACCACATAGCGTTTTACAGCGTTTTAATTCTTGCGTTACAGCCACTTGGGACAAAGTGTGATAGTATCTCATCACTTATATCAATATTAGCTATACGATAATTGTGATCAAGTAACATTGTTCAATAGCAATGCATATTAATAAACTAATTTCTAACGTTCTCTGCATGTATATATGGTAGCTATGAAGCAATTCTAATTTCATTTCACATTCTAGGTTGCATTCAAAGACTATAGTGCGTTGCACTTATTATTTATGTGCAGAATGTACAAGCATGGAATAATTGAACAAGAGACGCAAAGAAAGGCAAAAAACATAACAGTACAATTTTGAAAAAGTAGTAGTACCTACCTATGATATTAAGCAACCCACTTCGAATGAGAAAGACGACGCGGGGTACTTTGCATTATGCTACATCATTGAGTCGGCTAGAATAGCTCCCACATTAAACTCGAAGTAATATTAATAAAAACGGCTATAGGTCGACTCCCGGGTAGTTGCACACCCCAAGACCGACTACAATGAAAGAATTTAGTCACTCAAGAAAAATCCCGACGGAGAGCTGGCTAGATAGTGTCATAAATAATAGTCAACCGTTATGAACTGTAGTAGGTAGTCAGAGTGCATATTACATTCAGGGCATGAAAAAGGCTGCCTTTTTGGGAGGAAAAAGGCAAAACGGCGCCTTTTTGACTTTTTGTTGCCTTTTTGACTTTTTGGCCTTTTTGACTTTTTGCAGTGGCTAAAGCCATCTGTAATATTCAAGGAACTAAAGATCCAATTGTAATTTCAAGTGAATTTCGGTTTCAGGCAATAACATATTGATAATTATTGTTTCTACTTCATGTCCGTACATTTTTCTTTTAATTTGGAATGTATTTCGTTCGTAATTTACTGGAAAAGCCTATATTATTGGGTCCAATTTTAAAGCAAAAGGGCAAAAAGTCAAAAAGGCGCCTTTTTGCTAATTTTGATAGGCAAAAAGGCAAGCAAAAAGGCAAAAGGGCAAAAAGTCAAAAGGCTGCCCTTTTCATGCCCTGATTACATTCATTTGGTAATCCACTGTGCAGACTGTGCGCAAGTACTCGCTGCAGAATGAGCGATGGGAGCTTCAAGAAAAAGATTTTGAAATCATTTAGTTAGCCGATAAAGAGCAAGATGAAGCCAAGTTTGTTTATACAATGTATGAAAATTTTATTTTATTTTTTCATGAATAAGAATTACAATGGCTTAAGGTTTATATAATCATATTTGTTGAACATGCATATGAACGGAATAGCATTTCATTTCTTTGACAGAATAGCATTTGATAGTAATATCATTTGCAAGTTCTAGAATCAGGTACACTTCTACTTGCGAAGTCCTAGGAAGCATTTACTGATACTCAGAGAAACCGGATAGTTTACTCCTTTGCCGGTAGGTTCTCCGAGGTTAAACTTTTAAGAGGATGCGGATGGTAGTTCGACCAGGTACAGATGAGAAAGTAACTCCTTTCGCCTTTACTCTTTGGTTGGGCTGCGAACTCAATGATGAATGAGCCAATCCTGGAGACTAGCTAACAACTAAATAAATCTGCGGAGGACAGAGATAGTAGTTTCACACTTGTCATAGCCACGCTTTTTTCTAATGAAATAAGAGTACTTTATGGCTACCTACGGAATCAAGCAGACCGGTAAATGTCTCGTCGGTGTATATATATAGAGCTGAAATAGTAATTGTCTATGTAGAGTACAAAACCATCCACTCAAAGTTTTGTGGCGAATACATCCGTTATCTTATGTCAGAATAATGCAGTCAATATTGCTTTCTATAATATATTGATTTTTTAAGTTCTCTGAAAACAGAAGAATGTTACTAAATTTACTAGCGAAAATCTCTGAAATTCGTTCAATGTCGAATTATTTATATCTGTGCACGGAAAATGCCGCAGTTAAATGAATTATTGCACATTCCCTAGGCGCAGTAAATATAATATTAATTATAAAACTGAAATATGAAAATTTCCTCCTTTTTTTTTATCATACTGAGTGAGTCCAACTGAACACTGAAAGTGTGATTGTGATTCGTATGAAGTTACTGTAAACTAGTAACGCAATATGTACTCTAGCACTATAATAAATACTCCTGCAAAAATAAGTACTATTGCACCAAAATTAATACTAGTTTCAAAATATGCATTCTAGCACTATAATAAATACTCTTGCATCCAAAATAAATACTATTGCGCCAAAATAAATACTATTGCGCCAAAATAAATATAGTACTAGAGTACATATTTTGAAACTAGAGTATTTATTTTGGCGCAAGAGTGTTTATTTTGGTGTACGAGTATTTCTTTTGGAGCAATAGTATTTATTTTGGATGCAGGAGTATTTATTACGGTGCTAGAGTACATATTTTGAAATTAGAGTATTTATTATAGTGTTAGAGTACATATTTTGAAACTAGAGTATTTATTATAGTGCTGGAGTACATATTTTGAAAATAGAGTAGGTATTTAAAGATAAAAATTTCGGCCATGTCAGTGCATATTGAATTAAAAGTAGGAAAATTTTAGGAGCACCCAAGAGTCGAACTTGGATCATATTTCAGTATGCACTGACATGGCCGAAATTTTTATCTTTAACAATCTCCAGTGCGGAAACATATTTCCATATCAAAACTAGAGTATTTATTATAGTGTTAGAGTACATGTTTTGAAACTAGAGTATTTATTTTGGCGCAATTGTATTTATTTTGGCGGCTGTAATGTGCCCTGCCCCTTTGAACAGCTTCATTGCAACTGCCTTATCTAGGTTGGCAGGATGCGATAGGTATTTCCACCAGCGCATCCACATATAGAATGTGAGTTTGCTCGACGGAGGCAAAAGGGAAGGGAAACATGGCGACATTAATTGTTTAGTCTTATCTCTAATTAGTCACGCATTGAAAGCTTTAGTGACAACGGTTATAAATCATCATCGATTACAATTTTGTATTTTTTTGACAGCGAAACGGCAGATTTGTTGGTGAACGTTATGGAGGCCAAAGAACTTGTTGGACTAGACCCAGACCCGGCAGCCCCTTTTGACTCTTATATTCGCGTCTATCTTTTGCCCGACAAGACGACAAACATGCAGACCAGAGTAAGTCCAAAATTGATAGCTATTAACTATAAGTAACCGGCATCAATTTAAGGAAGACACCTTCGTTGTTATAAAATGCATTGCTCTCAAATAAACGACGATAAAATTGTACGACGACCTTATCATTCACAATGTTAAGGGTTGTGAAATTTACATGCCTTGACACCAAATAATTTCACATTCCACATATAACTTCCCATCCTTTTTTGGGACCTGATATTGAAATTAAATGATTGACCTGCTGCTCTTGGCAGAATAAAATGACAGGACTGTAGGAATAAAATTATAATGACGTTATCCACTGTGCCATTAATACCGTGCCTAGCCGTTATTACTGCTAAATGATATTTGCTGCAATTGTTTTTAATTTGGTGTGCCGTAAATATATTTCCATGCATGATGTATATAAACTTTAATTAATGTTACATATTTTTCGCTATTACGACTTTTACGGCATGGGGCACCAAAAAATAATTTACTGTATGTCGACTTTATACTCTGGACGATCTACAGGGTTCATAAACATAATAATATATTAGAATAGCAGCAAAAAGCTATAAAATGACTGTTTTTGTTGCTGCATAAGTACATTGAAATGGATAGGATTTAAAGGCCTTGGATTTTGATAGAATCCGTCATGGAATGGGGGAATAACAAGAGCGTATTGATTCGTCATGGAACTGATTATCGCTGACAGGCTGAAAGTAGATGGGAAATATTATTGTGTAGGTTTACTTTGTTTGTAATTTTTCGGGAAAGGTTTAATTCCTCATGGGTTGATCCTGTGTGTAAAAGATAGAATGTGGGAAGTACATATGTATATACAGAGTAGGCATGCTTGTGTAAAAGTAGCGATGCTACTAAGATGCATGTACTTCCCACATTCTATCTTTTACACACAGGATCAACCCATGAGGAATTAAACCTTTCCCGAAAAATTACAAACAAAGTAAACCTACACAATAATATTTCCCATCTACTTTCAGCCTGTCAGCGATAATCAGTTCCATGACGAATCAATACGCTCTTGTTATTCCCCCATTCCATGACGGATTCTATCAAAATCCAAGGCCTTTAAAATTAAATCCATTGAAATTACCTACTTTATGTTAGTGTTAATCACTGTAGATATTGTCTAATAAAGAATTTACTTTGATGGATGGATTTTTCGTGTAGGTTTATAGGAAATCCCTGAATCCGGTATACAAAGAGAAGTTCATGTTTGGTTTGGAAACGGCAGAATTAGCAACACGATCTTTGGTATTCTATTTGTATGCCACAAATAAATTTTCAAATACACTGATTGGAGAAGCAGAATTAAAACTTGGAGATGTTGACGTCCATCAATCTTCCACTACTTGGTTACCTTTAACAGATACGGGCCAGGTAAGTATAATATTTACATGTTTACGAGCAGTCGTATTTTGTGTCAAAGGGTATTATGAATTATTAAACGATCATTTCACCTCCACAAAAAATAGCGGCATCTACTATTGACATTGATTTACTGTGTAGGATGGTTTGGTATTATAGTAAAATATTATGCTCTATAATGGCATAGTAGATAAACATGTCAAACACCGTCGTCGTTGTCGTGTACTAAATTAAAATAGTCAGGACTCAGGTTAATGAACATCAAAACAACCCTGATTTTTTCAAATGAATTGATGGATTCAGTCAAAACCATTTCACCACTCCTCCTTTAGGTTCGATACTATACACGTAAACTAAAAACACGTTTGTGTGGTTTTGATTATTTATATCTACATTATTAGATTAGGTACCATGTTTTTTAAAATAAATGTGGTGAAACTTAAATGGGATCATGAATAGGAGAATGCAGATTACTTTCTTATATTAGCAGTTTATCGTCTATAAAAGTATTGTATTGTATTTTGCCAGTTAGCAAGCAACTTTTCATCTCCCTCACACTTTTCCCACTTGTTTTCCCAATGGGAAGGGAAATAAAAAAATCCGAAACTGTGGTTGTGAATACTCCTGCTTGAATAGAATATAATATATTCTATTCAAGCAGGAGTAATATTATTGCAAACATGCAAATGTTAAAAGTGGATGGTATTTGAATTCTGGTTTTTGTTGTGACATTTTTAATGACTTCAATATTTTATATCTTGAGCAGAGGGGTGGGGAGTTTGGAGAGCTGATGTTTTCACTATCGTACCTCCCAACGGCCGAGAGATTGACTGTGGTCGTGGTCAAAGCTCGAAATCTGAAATTTCCTCATGAGCGGGACGCTGGTGACCCATTTGTGAAGGTGAGTCAAGTTTTATAATATTATCATTTTTTTCGATGCTTTGGGAAAGGAAAACTTGGTCTGAGGAAAGGATTATCCAGCATCCATTGTATTGCTCAAAAATGTAGTTTACTTAAAAACGAGAGAGAAATACTTTTATTGAGCAGTTTTTTATACCCGAAAAGTTTAGGTAAATATTTTTTTATATAAAAAATATTTACGTAAATCTTGGATTTTTTATAAACCAAAAAATTTTAAAAATTTTACGAAAATCTTTTGCATACTATATCCTGGATACATGAAACGTGATAATACAAAGTCTCGATGTCTGTACTCGCACTCTAGAAACAAAACCTTATAAACAAATCTCCGACCCCTGGTCATTAGTCATTGACATATGAGTGAAATCATCAAATCATAGTTGCCGGTGTATACTCACTGTACATGATATTCTTAAATCTTCTTTATTTGAAGTTCTTTGTTATCTGTTACAAAAAAGTCATTTGGGATTAGTTCTTTAATGGCTTTTTTAATAAGACTGATATTCCACATACAAAACTCACCATGTTCGTATTGCATACTTAGGATATAACAGCAGTTGGGTTATCTACGTTGTTGCTTTGGCGTATGTGTTATTCAAGTAGTACTTCTCTTACTTATTAGTAACTTATTACTTATTAGTATTTGTAACATTCATGAAATCTGTCAGCATCTGAATAAATACAAAACAATATTATCTATTATTACTTTAGCTTATAATGACAGGCCTTAAAACGTGAGAAATAATGGTAATATATATATATATATCTTTGGCGAAGTATATTTATGGCAAGACATTTTTTCCATTTCTTCACATATTGTTTAGCCTGAAAACGTACGTGAAACAAAGCACATGTAAATTGCCAATGCTACAATGGTTTTTTATAAGCAGATTTTGGACGATATCTGCTAAACCCATTCATCATCATCTTTGACCATCATTCTAAGTTATGAAATGCTGAGAAATTTTAATATTGTTAGCAAAGTTGCAGTATGTATCCACATGGTTTCCTCGTTAAGTTGAATACTACGAACGCTTTAAATGCTCAGTTTATTCTCACATTTACATGCTCCTGTTTTTTCGAAATTTTAAATGTAGCATTCGTCATGATGTACAGGTGCGTGCATTATTGGTCTGTTTATTTGAAGCACTTAACAAAGGGTTTATTGGATGTAGGTTTATCTGTTACAACGAGGGAAAAAAGTGAGCAAGAAGAAGAGCTCTACAAAGAGATGCGAGAGAAATCCTATTTTCAATGAAGCCATGATATTCAGTGTGCCACCTCATGCTCTTCAGGTACGTCAAACTAAAGCTCGAAAAAAGCTTAAGAATTCCTATCAGAAAATTGACATCCCCTGCAGCATTATTTATAATATCGTTTGGAAGACTCGTTTAGAGAAATAGTATACATAAAATATTTACTGGAGAGATAGTAGATTTGCTTATACTTGCCCCTTACTTTCTAAATGTATGCATTTTTTATGAATGAACGCAATAGGCGTCACATGTCGTTTCAAAGATAATTCTTTTGTAGTAGAAGTTACAAAGGTAGCAGTACTTTTCCGTTGACCAAATAATTTAATAGAGTTTAGTTGCTGGTATTGGTAAAAATGGTAAATGCTTTTTCGCTTTTGACACAATGCTCGTTAAATAATGTAGTGAATTAAATAATTTAGAATTTATCTATATACAATAAAACTGACATAATTTTCCACTATCACTGTGGTACTGTACTACTTAAAAACTCCATAGAAACCTGAAAGTTATTTTGGAAAATAAATTAGAAAAATCGTTTTCCTATCAATCGATTTTAGTTCATCGAAAGACATTTAAAACAAAGAAATTGCACAATCATCATTATGCATAATACCATTGAATTAATATCAATAAATGATTGAATATTGCAATTACTATTGTTTTTTGTTGAAATTAAAAAGTACGAGTATTTGAGGTTGTAAATCGAAGGTTTCATATTTATATTGAGAGATCCATTCACTCAAGTTACATCTTTTTCACTGTCAATTGACCGATAGAATAGTTGTCCTGATGTCATATTTTTACCTCCATTCAACTTATTCTTCATTTGCTCAATTTAATCTTACAAACTATTCGAAAAAGTCGAAATTAAAAAAAAACGTTTATTTGGTTGCATAAATTAGTGAAAAATACCCTTTTCTCAGAAGATCTGACGTCTGCATACGCATTTCCCCACTCCAAATATATTTATTTTGGAGATCGTTTAAGCTTTGCCGGAAAAGGATTATAACTTTTCCTCGATACCAAGGGTGTTAGCATGTTCATTTTAAATCACCCTTCTGAGAATACTTACCTTAGAGAAGTGGGCCGTCTGGCGTATTTAGTTTTAAGGGAGGAGGTTGACAGTTATTTATTTCTAAGGGTGTGGCAATTATGTATTTTTAAACACGGGGTGGCCTTTATATTTATTAACTCTGGAATACGATGATGTAATATACCCTGACCCCTTTCCCCTCAAAGAGGGGTCATTATTACAAGTTATCAAATAAGTTAGTATTGACTACTACTTCATAGACTGATTCTTTGACGATATAATTCAACTACTGAACACCTTTGTATGTTAAGTGCAATGACGACAGTATTTGCTTTAATTTAATGTTTCAATAATGTTACTGCTTTGCTTGGTTTTAATGCGCGCAGAAAATAATATCATCAAAAACGGCTAATTTGGCAATATCAAAAAAACTATTCTAAGTTTGTGTACTTCATCATGGATAGTATCCGCACTGCTCTAATGAGACTAATTTGTCCGTCTGAAGCTTTTCATTTTTCTTGAAAACCACTAACCGTCAACTACTGCACAATAGCTCATAAAAAAGTTATTTTTTTTATCCCGTGTATGTTCAAATGGATGCTCTGTGACCTATTGGTGCTGAGCAAAAACACAAAGTACACATTTTGGAGCAGGTGGGAAACGAAGTACTGAGCTCAGGCTGAGCTGAAGTACGACAGCAGGAACAGACTATAGACTCTCTTCTGCAGGACAACACAATACGTATTATACACGCCCGCGCCCGATGCGGAGCTACCATGTACGTCACAAAATAGCCCACAAATAGCCCACTTATATCAATGCCAAGAAATAGCCCTCTAAATGCATGTCACAAAATAGACCATATTTTCAAAAGCTCACATATAGCACAAAAACATAGGCCACCTTTTTTGGACACGAGGGACACCCCAGTACCGTCTCTAAATCTGCAATTCATAATACAATTATTAAAATCCGCAATTAGTCTCCTATCCTCCTCTGCTATATTTCTTTAATTACTGAATAGTACCCGGGCATCAATTCCTTTCATCCTAAAACTCCAA
>JAAAYG020024610.1:0-13819 GCA_009936455.2 Tomocerus minor | reverse complement strand
TTACATGTATAATATATATATTACATATATAATATATATTACATGTATAATATATATATTACATATATAATATATATTACATGTATAATATATATATTACATATATAATATATATATCGAAAAAACTAACGGCAAGCCGTAACAGAAAGCTCACCTAAGAAAGGCTACCCTGTACCCAATTTTGAGGGAAAATGCACACACAAGAACGTGCCACATTTGGCAACCTAAATATTAAATCAAACCAATTTTCTGTATAATAATTAGAAGCAGTATTAAATATTTTGTAATACTGTTTAATTTGGCATTTGATTTGTGCGTTAAGAAAACAATATTTTATATCATTTAATTATCAAACATTTTATAGACACTGTATGAGTTTTGAATAGTGTAGAAGCACTTTTTCTATTTTTGCATTGCATTTTAACATTTAGTGGAAACAGTAATTATTTTATACTACCAAAACAAAATAGAAGCAGTGGTTTTCATTTTATACTGTCTGAAACGCTTATATAGAGGCTAAAATAATTGAGCTAGTTGTAAACAGTTTAATTTTAGAAATAGTCGCATGCTTTAATGATATTTTTTAAATAAATTCCATTAAATTTGTTTTTGCAATAAAATATGCTCTAAACTAGAAGTGGCATAAGATTTTTGCTTTGTCTAACATGAATATCCCCGTTTTTGGTGAAATAGAAGCTGTTTAACAAAAATCCAATCGCGTACTATTGATTCATTTTCTTATCACAGTTCAGATAAAAAGGAAATTTTGAGTGACCTGACTATAAAAATAAACAATAACTAAGAGCGCGTTATCTCGGTAACCTGCGGACCGATTGCCCCCATTTTGAATAGGGTTCGTCAAGGGCACATATGCAATGTATATGCATAGTTTGGTTGTGGACATAATGTCAAAATGTCTGCCAATATAGCTGTTCGTTGCAATGACTCCATTATTAGAATCCGTAAAAGAAAAGTTTTAAGGCAGTTTCTAATATTTTTCTGTTCAATTTCAGAAAAGCAGTTTGTAATATTTTAGAGCAGTTTGTAATATTTTAGAGTAGTTTGTAATATTTTAGAGCCGTTTCTAATATTTTGGAGCCGTTTCTAATATTTTAGAGCAATTTCCTAATATTTTAGAGCAATTTTCTAATATTTTAGAGAGCAGCTTCTAACATTTTAGAGCATTTTGTAATATTTTAGAACAGTTTGTAATATTTTAGAGCCGTTTCTAATATTTTGGAGCCGTTTCTAATATTTTAGAGCAGCTTCTAACATTTTAAAGCAGTTTCTAACATTTTAAAGCAGTTTCTAACATTTTAGAGCAGTTTATAATATTTTAGAGCAGTTTTGTATTTTTAAGTTGATAGAAGCACTATTAAATATTTTGTAACAAAAATATTTTATATATATACAAAATATAAACATAATGAATAGTAGAAGCAGTGCTTTTCTTTTAATACTGCCTAAAAATATGGATGCCTAGAAGCGGTAAAGTTTCCATGCTAGCTTCATCTAATTGAACAAGAAAATCGAACTGCTTCTATATGCATCTATGATTTCATTTAATATAAAAAGAAAAACACTGCTTCTACTATTCGGATATCTTAAAATTTATATTGCTTCCATTAATTGTTAACTACTTTGCTAGCTTAAAATATTAGAAACTGCTTCTAAAAAATTTTTTTTTAAATAATACTAATACCGGTAATGTTTTTCCGTAAAGCTGCATGTGTAGCCTACTAGGGCGAACTTTCTGTTACGGCTTGCCGTTCGTTTTTACATTAGATGCTATAATCGGATAGCATTTTTTTATTTGATTGTTTTAGATTTAAGTATACAAGTAAAGTTTGTAAAAAAAATAATTATACATACACAAGGAGTACAAGTGATAAAATTAAATTACTTTTTACAAGTTACTTCGGACATTACGTACCATGACACAATTGATTCGAAATCTTTATTTATTTTTTCTCAGAGTACATATTGCATTTATGTCATTCATCTGTACTGTCAGGAGTTAAATTACTGACTCTCTTTACCCTAAGTCAAATTCTATCGTCTCGCCTATTACCATAGTTAGCCAGGCTAGCTCATTTGACTGTAGTTGGATCGAACACATAACCAGAATCCTCCCACTCACTGTTCTAATGTACATGTGCCTGCTACTATATATAATATAAATATATAATACAAATACGTAGCGTAATAATATATCTATATAAACTGTATATTTCGATATCTTCCATCATCTATAATATTAGTTACTTTTTAAAAGTGAAGTAAGTACCTAATGTGCCTATTTATATGTCCCTCATAAAGTTTGCAAAATAATTTTCTGAATTGAATAAAATATTATAAATTCTCTTTTATTTATCAGAGGATCTATATGCTCAAATAAATTCATATAACTTATTTTACGGCTAGTGAGTACAAAATGCAGAAGATTTAGCCAACAATTTTGAATTATTTTGAGTTATTGTTATGAACAGGCTGTAGCATTTGTATGATAACCGTCATTTATTGTGAGTGTCTGTAAAGCTTATGAATACAATTTAGAAATTTACAATTTTGGTAATGTTAAATATAAAATTTCCAAAACCCTGCCCCAGTGAATATTCTTTAAATCTAACCGCAAGTATTAATTTAACAAAAATTCACCAATTATTTGTCCATGATTCTTTTTTACTTTTTCTACATTGTTGTTGTTATATCAAGCTAAATTGACTTCTGGCAAAATAAACGCCCGTCTACCATATATTTTACAGGCGTTGTGTTTGATTTGGGTCAATTGAAGAATGTCGCAGAACATTTGGTAAAAGTATGAAAATTTTTATTGTCATTACACTTATATAATTCGCCTCACTCCATCTCATCCCCAAAATTTTTATTCATGTTTGCCAATCAATAGTACAGTAATTCCTGTTAAATTAAAAAAAAAAGTTTTCAATTGTCCCAATAGCCTTAATTGCGTATATAGCGACGCTATATTTGATGCATACTTCTATTTACAGCATAGGGTGAAGCAACAGTCATTTAACATGCCACATCTTATACATCTAGTCAGCAAATCGATGTATTGATTACGGGCTGCGCTATAAATAGCAGAAGAGATTTTTGTGCAGATTAGTCTGGATGCTACCATATGTTCGGCAGTTTCACATCCGTACATTTGCTTCATTATGTAAATAGTATTACCTAAAAACATTCTTGTTTATGGAAACAGGACACAATTCAAATTGTAATCATCCGTAATTTAAAAATTCTTGTTTAAATTTAGTCTTTCATGCCATTTATTCAGCCAGTGTTAAGGTATAGTTAATAATATATTATTACAACTTCTTAATTTGCAAAAAAACTATTATATGCATTCAATCATATGTGAAAGTTTTTTGCTTCATGTTGTGTCAGCATATTATTTTTTTGGCACCCAAAATTTATAACATTTATATTTGTATATAATATTTATGTTGTTTTTAAACATATTCTTGCCTAGCAATTAAATTATTATTGTTAATGCTGAAATTATTGATTACTGATTTTGTTCTGTAACATTTTGATTCATCATTTAAAGATTGATATTGTATTTTTTCATGCATAGCATATGTAGCTATTGTGTTTTAATCGACTGAAATTATTTTTTAAATCAAAAATATAAAAGTAAATAATAGTTTTTCCATTCATCAATAATTTCTATCAATTTCAAGTGTTCATTCTTAAGATATGCGGCCTTCAAAATGTCAATGGAAAGCATTCAACTTACAGCCGGCGATAGGGTTTCTATAATCGCAGATTCTAAGGAAAGTATCAGATAAATATAAATATGCAGGACTACCTATTCATTATGTTTATTTTGATTGTTAATGTATTTATATTGAACATGATTTTTACCAAATAGATTGTTGTCCAATATTATGACGTCCATCAAGAGCATGAGGCTAATGTTGGTTTGATTGAGGAATTACCAACTAATCTTCCCAGTTCAGATGATATCGACGAAAATATTGAGAGAGAAATCGCTTTTACAGGTTTCCATCAATTGAAATTGGTAAGATTAAGTACAAAGCCACTTTCTTTTTAAATAACAGACAAATTAAAGTTTCCCACCTTGGAAAACGTATGATTATAAAATAAATAAAACACCCGTTTATAGAAAACCTTTTCTTCTAAACTTTAAAAATTAGATATCAAGATTGAAAGCTGCAACCAATAAAACTCTACGAGTCCTTGTTCTACCCAAAAACTATCGTGTTCAAAGAGTCAACGAGAGCAATGGCAGTCCAGAAGACGGCGTACTAAAGATACCATTCTTCATATTGACAATATCCATTATTCAAGTCAGTAAAATTTGTGTATATTTTATCACCTTTATCAAAGGCGTATTTAGAAACGAGTTTCGGATGGATCTAAAATTTAGTCATGCAGTATAATGCTACATCATCCCGCATGCTGCGAAAATTTTTGATAATTCTTGACCTAAAGAAAAATTTGATTCCTAATTTTTCATAATTCTGAGATACGAAGTCTTAAAAGTTAATTCCAATAGGCCATTGGTTTTAGTTATCAAAATAATATTTCGTATTCAAAGTATTTACACTTCCTTTTTTTGGACACCTGGGAATTAGTAGGAAATGGAAAAAAATATGTCGTTAAATAGCATGTGAATTCAGAGCTCTAGATTTCAAGTGTTTTGTCCACTTCCTATTTTTACTAATAATTTAATTTGATCATTTTACCATTGCTCCTACCAGGATTTTTTGAAGCAGAGGCATGGATATGAAATTGACCACTGCTTGTGTAAACATTAATATTTACTATTACAGTGGAAATACTATTATCCTTCTTGGAATTAGATTTTGGTGTACAGTTTAGACGAATACCTGTTTAAAAAGGAAATCATAAAAGAAGTTTTTATCTATGATCCCGGTAGAAGACATCAAATATGGAGATTTGTGACGATTATGTTGGTACATTTTACGTAAGAATTTACATTTGAAATCATAAAGCTAAGTCATGCAGATTTGAACTATTTGTATTAAATGTTTCGTGTACAATTAAAATCAGTCATATGCACATTGGCGAAAATGTAGTCATGCAGATGATACTGGGCAGTCTGCTAGAAGTTGTTCATGGTTGGAAATCCGTGATGGGTTTGTATTTATTTGGCGTAATTGGAAGTTCTATAGCCGCATCAATATTTATACCAACACTATGCGGAGGAGGGGCGTCGGGAGGAGTTTATGCTTTGTTTGCAGGACATTTCGTCATAATTATATTTGTAAATCATAATTCCTAATAAAACGTTATTAAATGACTACATGCTATTCTTAATCAGTTTTTTATCTAAAAATAGAATTGGAAACAAATTGGCCTTCCTTACGTTCGCCTAGCGTGTCTTTTAGCTTATTTTGGCACAGCTAACATTCTTTATGTCTATTTTGAAGATATTTTTGGAAAGGCAAGTTGCAAATTAATTCATTTTGGAAAAAACGTAGTTAGCAGTAATAATGACTTCCAAAATTGAATAAAATAGGATAAAATGTATTTTTATTAAAGATGCAAGCATTCCAAAGTAATTTTCTAAAAAAAACGTTGACATTTATTCTCCGATAAAATATTGTAGTATTATAGTTGTAGCTCATTTTTTGTTATACTATTCTTGTCCATTTTTATTTTTAGATGAGCAATGAGGGACATGTTGGCGGATTTATTGCGGGAGTTTTAGCCGGAGTAATACTCTTGAAAGATTTTGGGAACTGCTCGTTTGTGATTCAAGCGCGGAAAATATCTGCATTCTTTATAATTATACTCGCTGTTATTTCTATTGCATATAACGTTTATTTTGCAATTTATTTCATTCAACTTCATAAATGTGCAATAGAAACTAATTGAATAAATAAAATATATTGAAATAAGGCGGTTTTGGATAAACCACTCAAACAACACTTAATTAGGTGTTTATATTAAGATAAAGATTTCGGTCATGTCAGATAAAATAAAAATAAAAAAATTAATAATTTAGGATCACCCAAGAGTAGAACTTCGATACCTTCTGTTAAACATAGGCTTTAGCGTCTAGTCCTCCTTTGCTCAATGACAACATATTATGGGCATTTTAATTAAATATGTAAAGAGTGGGTACCTACTCCATTTGTTAACGTAAGTTAATCTTACTGCTTAATTAAAACTCATGCGAATGAGAAATCATCGGTGAGGGAAATGAATTTTAGGTACCTATCACACAAAACATTCAAACTGGGCAGTTTATTTTCATGTCTACTGGCGAAACTGATAATAACATGCAACTGTGATGCAAAATACCAGCAGAGTCCCATTAAAAATAATCAAAAATCATTACAGAAATGACCGGGTTAAAACTGTAGACTTCCTAGAATGCCTAAGAAATAAGCTTGTTAAGCTGTATTATAATAATAACACATTTACTGAAGTTGTGAATAGGTTGTATATAGCTACACAAGAGCTTTCAAAAGGTTGGCAGATATTTCATTGAATAGCACCGTGGCCATGGTTGTTTGGGGCTCATAAACACACCAACTAAATATATTTTATGTGGAATCGAATTCTGGGTACAGAAATCTAAAACGTTGAACCCATAAAATGTAATAATGTACATGGCACAGTAAACTATATTCAATATGGTAAAAGCGTGGACTCTCCCCAAAATCGACTACTAAAACAATGTGATATTAAAACTCTTTGTAAAAACGATTCAAAAAAACCAATAATGAGATTCGATTAGACAACCCAAATTTTTTTTAATAACATTAGTTATAAAAAATTAAAATTTATCTTTGCCAAGATAAAATCCGGGCATTGCGAGCAGTGAAATACAAAGACATTCTAGATCATTACGTAGTCGTTATTTCGTATTTAGTGACACTCCTTGTCAGCAATTACAATGTAGTTAAATCATCCGAAACCATTAAAGGCAAGACAACACAATCACAGAAGTCACGGTGTTAAGTAGCAAAGAATTATAAAATTTTAAATCGTCGTAATTGTTGTAATGCATTATTTTTATCTTATATGTATGTGTTGTAAGCATATACGTGACATGGGGCACGTGCATATTAATTGGAAGGATCCGTGAAGTGTGAAGGTGAAGTCTTGTGTCAACAGTTTTTGCCTTCTCGAAACGAATTAAATATGAATATATAATATACTGAAATAAGGAATTTTTTAATAAACCACTATGGGTACTTACTAATACGACAAAAATAAGTGGTTACTGAAGCCAAATTTTCCAATTAAAATGATTGGAGGCAATCAATTTTGAGTAGGTAGCCATTTAAAACAGTTTTTCAGGAAATTAGATTCGCTATTTTCAGCTAAGGAAAAAAATTAAATGAAATACTTGTTTCTTGTTCACCGGGTGTTTTTAAATATTTGTTTCACACCGAGAAGGCTAAATCAATTTTTTTGAAAAGAAATTTAGTTAAGATAATTATGGAGTCTATATATATTCCGAAATTTTAAAATTTTCTGTTCAGTACGGCAAGCTTAACGAAACGGCCTGGATTTTTGGCTGATAATATCATTTCATTGAACATGAGGGTTTCCATAGCTGTAAAAGGCCAAGGAATTAATATCTGCTACCCAAGACAAGTAGGTAGTCCTTTTACAATTTACCGAAAAAGGCAACGGAATTTTTTTCAAGAAATTCTGTGAAACTGTCAAAAACTAAGTTCGTATCCATTCAAAACAAAATTCCATTCAAAACTTTTACATGAGTACCTAACAATCAAACTATATTCTGGTGAACTCAACGAAAATACCACAATTCCCGTTTCAATAAACAATAAACCGTAACAATACGGGCTTAATATGTACACAATCAGAGAACACATGTAACTTTCCGACGAAACGGGCCGCAAGTCGACCATAATATACTAATTAGCTGCTATGAGGTAAATAATTTAAGAAAATTGTGCTTTTCAAGGTTTCGGAATTTGTGTTTCAATTGCTTTTTTTTCCCGAAAACGGAAACCTTGATATGAATTTGCCTGTATAGTGCGCCTTAGTTGCCAATTGTTATTAATGCATCGATTTGGGCCTGCCTTCGTCGGCACTTACACATGTTGTTAGCTATCAAAGAATTAAAAATTAATTTAAAATCCTTAGTTGTAATATATTATAAATTATAATTATCGTATATGCATGTGTTGAAAGCATTTACGTGAAATGGGACATGTGCACATAAATTGGAGGGATCGGTGAAGTCTTTTGTGTTTCTTCGTTACATAAAGAATTAAATACCTTTTAGGAAGAAATATAAAATAAATATCATAAAGTTCTAAGTAAGTTGAATAATAATAGTGCATATAGGCTATTCCATTCGTATAAAAATCTATCTATCAATGGTTTTGGAAACGGTTCATGTCCAATTCAAGCAAAGACAATTTAATGTGCATTCTATACAATTATAGGTACCTACCTACTTCTTGTTGTTTCTGCTTCATACAACGTTTATTTTGCATTTATTTCATTCAACTTCATAAATGTGCAATAGAAACTAATTGAATAAATAAAATGCTGAAACTGATTGAAATAATGTTGCTTTGGATAAACCACTAAGATAATGATATGGCTTTAAATTACTTTAAATTATTATACACAAAATAGTCAACGTGTTCCCTATTTGCCAATTTTTCCATTATATTTTTTTAGTAAAGCAACCCATCATTAAAATAATTTGCAACTATTTTTCGACTACGAAGAAATTATGCAGAGACAAGTGGGAACGTATATCTGAGCCATTTTCTTTTGAATATTTTTCATAAACCACTCGTTTAGCAGGAGATACGATTTCAATAATGTGGGGGACTTTTGAGCACCTGCAACTCCTAAGCCTAATGTTCAGCAAAAGTTGACGTCCTCATTTGAAGACACCCGATAATGCCATCCTCGCTTGCACTTCGTCACACCCCAATAATGGGTAGGTGCATGATGTACAAATACCCATATATTAGAGTATGTAGGTTAGGTTCGTCCAGAATTTGAAAATAGTAAAGGGTATGTAACCGAGATTTTTGACAAAAGTATTTGAAAATACCCGTCACGATTTTCAAATTTTGGACGAACCTAACCTGAAAAGAAAAAAAAACATACCCCATAATATGGGCCGGCGCTTTGTACATCTACCCATCACTGGGGTGTGACGAAGTGCAAGTGTCTTCAAAAGAGGACGTCAACTTTTGCTGAACACTAGGCTTGGGTGCTCAAAACGCAAAGGTATCCGGTGACTTTTGAGCATGTGCTCCAAGGGTCATCAAAAGTCACCTAAAGAGATCGATTCAGAATTTAAGATTCAGGGTTCAGTGGAATTGTTGGCGAAGAGCTTCGATAAAGCATATGGACAGGGAGTAAACGTGGTCTCTTTTTGCCAATTTTAATAATAAATACTAAGTTGCTTTAGCTAAATAATTAAATTTTTTGGCTTTGGAAAACCCATTAAAATAATTGGGCACTATTTTCAGACTATGTAAATGATTTTTCAGAAACAAGCAACGAATATTATCGTTTCTTACGTGTGTGCATTTTTTGAATTTTCCTTATGTCCAGATAATACGCCGAAGTCATTACAGTCGATAACTGATCTGACGTTCAGCCTTAAGTACAAGAGAGAAGCACTTTTATTGAAAATTAAAATATAAGAGAAACACTTTTATTTTTTATTTTAAGTACTACCTACTGTCCAATAATCCAAGTCGGAAGAGCCGTATCATTTTGCTTTCCACAGTGCAAAAATGAAGCATCAATCCATCAAGAATGCCTTTCATATCGAATTGCTACAAAGTGACACTATTAACTTTGTCAGTATTGTCTTGGCTGTCAAATCCAGGATATTCCTTTAATGTAAAATGAGTGCATCGGTTAGGAAATAATATTCAAATTAATTAATTGTAAATAACATCTTTGGTACATCATTGGATGTTAAAATATTTTGATTGTTTATCATATTTAACTTTATTCTGGATCACTACGAAGCCATTACTTAGTATTTCATCACACTGCTTGTCATTGTGTTAGATATCAAAGAATTAAAAATGAATTTAAAATCGTCTTAGTTGTATTAATATATTTATAAGTACCTATCTTTTATGCTTCCATTGAAAGCATATACGAGAATTGTGGCACGTGCACATAAATTGGAAATCTTGTGTCAACAGTTTTCGCCTTCTTGAAACAAATTAAATACCCGTTAGAGAGAAATTTAAAATAAATGGCGTTATTTTAAATATTAACAATATTAACTAAGTTAATAGTAGATCGGATAATAATAGTCTAGCCTATTTCTTTCGTTTAAAAATAACTTTAATTTCATTCATCCACGGTTTTGTAAACAGGTCGTGTTTAACTCAAGCACAGACAATTTTTTCTGCGTAACTTACAACTAAACACCTTTATTTCTGCGACTTATAAAATTTACGTTAGAATATTATACAGAGGGCATCAATTGCTTACTAAAAATTATGATAATGATTTTAAATTGCTTTGGATTATCTTAATAATAGTCAACGTTGTCACCTTTAGCCAATTTTTTCAACAAAATTTAATTTTCTTTCGATAAAGCAACCCTTTAAAATAATTGTGAACTATTTTTCGATTTTGTAAAGAATTATGCAGAGACAAGTGACGAATATTGAGTCGTTTCCGAGTAAAGTATAAAGTCGGCATGCCGTAAACTATTTTTTGTTCCCGCATGCCGTAAATGCCGCAATGCCTTAAATGCCGTAAATATATTACGTATGCATTTATAATTTACATACATACATATATTTACGGCATTTGCGGCATGCCGCAATTAAAAATCGTGCGGCATTTACGGCAATAAACGACAGGCGGCATATACGGCACACTCGACACTCTGGTCGTTTCTTATGTAAGTTCATTTTTTGAGTGTTCCCAATATGCTGTAAGAAGTTTCAACTTATTCTGTTCATGAGATACAAAATATAATTTTTCTGTTGACCAAAAACAAATAAATTGTTATTTCTCATGAAATAGCGTCCCGGAATTTAATAATGTTTGGGAAGACTTGTATTTATTTGCAATTATGAGCGGTTATAATATAATTGTTTCCCTACAGCAAGTATCTTTATAGAAACCATTAAGATGCAGAGACGTAAACGATTGGATAAGAGGCAACTAGATATGTAAATCTTAGATGGTTATATTAGTCTCTTTCTTGACCAAAAACATTAAACATACTTATCCAATTAAAATAATTGTAAATTTCATTGGATAATGAATTTTGAGTTGGTATCAATTTCAATTAAATTTTGAATGGCAATTTTTAACACAGTTAAAAATAATTTAATAATGGGGTCTACAATATATTCCTAGAGTATATAACTTTCCGTCAGTACTGCAAAAAAGCCAAACGGCTTGGATATTTGACTGATTACATTGAACATGGAGGTTTTTATAGCTGTGGAAGCCCAAGACAAGGAGATTGTTGACCTTTGCTAAATGTGGCAGAAAAAGCAAAGCAATTTATAATGGAAATTCTTTGTTATCCCTCCATGTGCAAAACTAAGTTTCTATCCTTTTGAAAATAAGTATATTTTTATTATTTCTTGGCGTTGTACACTAAATTAAAGAGTAGAGACAGTAGCACGGTTTCTTGCTAATTGTAATAAATTGATATTCCGATATTTATATATATATATAATTTAATATATATATATAATAATAGTAAATAAATTGTTATCAACATAATTAAATATATATATATATATATTATTTCAATCGAAAATGGAATTATGTAAGCGAAGTGTGGGTAGAGTACAAAGATTTAGCCGTCGTTATTTCAAAATCAAAAAGTCTGTCGATGGAAATGTTTCAAAGGACCTCGTTTACATCTTTGGTACAACAATCAATAAACTATTCATTTTGGGAAACCTACCTTTCAAATGGGAAAAATCTTCGAGGCGCTTCATAGTATCAGACGAAAGATGGCGAATTATAATGTTAATTATAAAAATTACATTTAATTTCGTACAACTTGTCCTGGAATTGTTTCACGTCAGCAAAAATTATTCTGATATTGTAAACTCATCCTACGTGTATCTAATGTGTGCGGGAATTAATGCCGCAGGTCACTATTGCTTTGTGGTGTCTTTTTCCAGCCTTCTCATAAATGGGAAAAAAATGATACATGTCCTAAATAAATCATTCAATGAGCTTAATGGCTGCAACGAAGGTAATAATTAATTACCATATTATGTTTATTTTTCCATTTTCAGTGTAAAAGTTGTAAGCACTTTAACATAATACTATATACTAAATGTTATTTTATTTTTTCCCCAGTTGGTATGGAGAACCATATTACAGAGTACCAACATTTTCAAAATCTGATGATGCGTATCTCAAAGTGGTATTGTTATTCCATACCTACAGTATCCACAATTTACATCATGTCGGCTTATATATTTTTTCCTGGGACGTATCTATTACCCAATTATATCATTCATAAAAATTACTTACTTTATTTCCTTCTGGCCGCCTTGGACATTTGCAACTATACGTCTGGGGCATGTATGTTTGCGTTTATTGTCTACTACATTGCCTTCTACTCTGGCAAAACTTACATCTCTTCGAAAATATTGCGGTGAATTACAAACTAAATACTTTAATATACTTTTATAAATTATTACTAAATATTTATAAATATACATATGTACCTAATAATATCATAGGAAGGAATATTAAAATATTTTGCAGAATCTTATTATTTATTGTTTTTAACAGGAAGAGCTCAACATCAATGGAAAATAAAGTCAAGATTTACATTCGCTTGAATCTTCTGAATATCCATTTTAATGAAAGTTGCTCAAAGTCTCTGCTCCCCTGTTTGATACTTTTAATTAGCTGTTCATCTACATTTGTGCTTTATATACTTTTGAAAGGCAACTTAGGACTTTCCGTTATGGTTCGACTGATTTTCACAATTATCGGTTTAGTTTGTCTTTTTACATTAACTGTCCTGCTTCTCGTCTGTTCAATGTGTCACGCCAGCTCTGTTCAACTTTTGCAGCAATTGAAAACTACAACCGTCCAGTCAAAACTTTTGAGCAAAAAAATTCGTAGCCTCAGAGCATTTGGAATTCGATACGGGCTGCTGCAAGCAGTTAAATACAAACACATTCTAGATCACTACGAAGCCATTATTTCGTATTTAGTCACACTCCTTGTTAGCAATTAAAATCTAGTTAAATCTTTCGATACCATTAATGACAAAACAACACACACTCACAGACAGGTCATGTTGTCGACTGTAGTTTCGACTGTAGTTGATGTAAAACCTATTGTAGTATTATTGCTATGTACATATGTTGAAAGCATTAACGTGAAATGTGTATGATATGAGCAAAAAGACAGCAAATAGAACATCGAGTTATGTTAAGCGACAATGTCGTCTGTGTCTCCATGTGGTCAAGTGTCATCCTAGCCTGTGTTCTGTAGACAGGCAGGAGGCAGGACTAGACCAGCAGGCAATAGAGAAAGAGCCGCAGTGACTATCTATCCTGTCTCTTTCGTGCAATTGAGCATGCGCGTTAATCCGCCTTTGGACAGGCAGGTATAGGCACAGAGAATAATTCAAACGATACACAACGACTGCTACATGACCCCAGCAAAAGAATAGATAGAAACTTACCCCTTCCTGTACCGAGAAGAACTTCCAGCTGTATCTAAAGTAACGGTTTTTAAAAATGATAGGAGTAGGTGTGTACCAAACGGCTTCCGACTGGCTGCCTCGACCTCCCCAACCGTGCATAAGGTATAACCAAAGTTCGAT
>JAAAYG020024599.1:0-17367 GCA_009936455.2 Tomocerus minor | reverse complement strand
ATATTATGTTCGGAGTTGGTACCTGTAGGTTATCTTTCTATCATCTGGCCATGATTTTCAGACTCATGTGGAAACCCAACAATCTTGCGTCAGAAAACTAATAATAATTTTATCTCCAATCAGATCAGAGTCACTACTTTCGCCATTTTCTTTGCACTATTATAATTATCATTTCCCTCACATGCCTATCGGCGAAAATCTCATTGCAGTGCGTGGACTAAAGTGGCTACTCCTGCTATTGATGTTTGCATTTTCAGATGCAGAAACGTAAATGAAAGCTAAACATGCACACCATACTAGTGCTAATTTTGGAAATGCGAAGGATATAATGAATACGGTACAAGTGTACAAGCTAGCAACTAAATAAGATGATCCTCTAAACGTGCAGACTACGAATCTTTGGTTGAACAAGTTGAGATGCTGAAGTCATTCACATTGCGTCTCCTTCTTCCGCTCCTGAACTTCTCCTTGCTACTTCTTCTATATAGCTATAACCACAAATTGGCAAAAAAACAAATACCACAGCTGATTGCAACGTCTGTTCTTTTGCTAGCTGAACTTGGACTTTTGGCAAAATTTCTGCTTGCGAATCCGTAGGTATCCGCGTCTAAGATAATTACATTACAGGTTAATTAAAAAGTCAATTAATTCTTGAGTAATTGTAGATTATTTCGTTTTTGGTTCAGAACCGTTGTTTAAGGATAGGATTTTTATAGGTTCGAAGTTTGCTTTAATGCAATGATTAAGTATTTACTAGTAAAGCAATGTAGATCTACTTAAACTGCTTTGAGAAAACGTGAATCATTCTTTTACATAGAAAATAGTGCCTCGCAATGCTAAGAAAGATGCAATGGTTGATGTGCGTCTCAAAATTTCATTAACTTGATGCTTTGCAAAGGACTAACTACTTGCTACGTAGTACAAATAGCATGTAACTACATACAGTATGCATATCCTTTAATTCTCTGAGAAGAGATTTCGATGAAAAAGCCCTTTCGGCATGGCATTACTATTATTACCTAGAGAGCAAAAAATAATGAGCATTATGAAGGAGTTAGTATTTTGTGGCAGACAATAAATTCTTGTCCTAAGTACTAATAATTCTCATCTTCCTCTGCGTCTACATGGCTAGAGTTTACATGAATCTCATTTTATGGTAGATGTACCAACGCCAAATATGTTCTGTAGGATTCTGTTGACATCTGCATGTTCTATAGACATAATAAACTTTAAATACCGTTTTACAGAGAAACATGCACCCCATTTTCTTGGCTTCAACTCGATTATGGCTATGTAACCTAAAAAGCATGCCTATTAGTAGCTACCCTTAGCTGACATCAAGTACATTGTATAAAATAAGCCGGTGATGGTGTCGTCGTATAGTGAAACATGAGAAAACACATGAATGCAGCAGAATGTACGTTGTTTGTGGCATCAAATGCGACTTTGCAAAATCTGTTTATAGACATGAAGCTTGCTATACATGAGCAAATAAATATATAGTTATATGTTTACAATAAGTATTGACTCTGTTTTTGCGTGTTATCTTTTTAGTGTGTATTTCTTGTTGTCTTTCGTTGTCGAGAACTATTGTATAGAGAAAAAATACGAGCACATCTTGAATTCAGTGAGAAGTGAGCCAACATATGGATGTAGAAATAGAATACCTTTTGCGAGAGAGATCACTGAAAATAAACTCAGCGTTGTGTTTTTCCATTCTATTCTTCGTCGCATCTGCATTCGCATCTTCTTCCAGCTCGAAGGTGTGAGTGTAAGTGAACGACTCTTCTACTTTCTTGGACAACTGGAAGGAATCCTTCTGTTCTGCCAGAGGAATAAGCTTGAACAGTAGAGCTCCACTCTAACCAAAGTAAGTAACACTGTTGAAATATCATATTTAATATATTTAATATAAATTTCCTCTATATCAAAATAAGCTCATTATTTTATTAGTAAGAGTTTCGCAGGAATATCCCACCTACTTCCTTCTGCATACAGCTATCATCTTTCCTTTTAAGGTGTGATGTGTCAGTCAATGCTCGCACAAACCTCGGCTTTATTATTTATTAGCATATTGTGTAGGTTGCTCTGCTCCTCTACACCTTTACCTTTATGATGACTATAAATTCATGCTCTCCTATCCAGATGGATTTGCAAACGCAATTACTATTGCAAAATCTTCCTGTCTATTCTAATAATAATATGGTGTATATGTAACGTATATATACTCATGTTTTTATTTACTAGACTCTCATACAGGCGAAGGAAGATGTTCGGATTGCGCATTATTTTATTTGCAATAGATAAGCCAATAGAAAAGCTCATAGAAATACACATCCAAATATAACCAGATAAGATTAAACAGAGCATAATATAATAATTTTCTACATAAACATATATTATTATTACAAAGAACTTATCAATAGTGACTGATTAGGTTTTAAATGCAATGCAATGAACTTAGACACTCAATGCACGGGAACATTGAATCCTAAAGTAAACTTTCTTTGATTTTCTAATGTAGGTATGTATTATAATTCTCTGAAAAGATAGATACCTATAAACGTACTACAGTATCCATCTACCATATAAATGCTTATTAGTCCATATTATTATCTTATTTTTCTTATAAGATTAATATAGTGTTCTACTTATATGCATGTCTTCCTACTAATCACCTTTTGTTTATTAACAAAGCGAGAGCGCTGAGAATTGTGAATAGGGAAGAGGAAGGTATAACAACAATAATAATAAAAGCTTAGCTCAGCTACCTCCATGCTATATGAAACATAAAGAGTCTGCAATCTGCATTCAAGACGTCTGTTTGGGTAGTCTAGTGAGTGGTCGTTGACGGCGGAACTTGATTCTTTCTACTCAGCAACTGCTTACACACAACAGAAACTCCCATGCAATAGCCACTACCAGTACCACTGCACTCTCATCTTTCTTAGCCATTATATGTAAGTAATGCAATAAACTTCTTTAGCTCACTCGCAATCAGCTGCTTTGGTCTTTGCTCTATTCTCGAGTGAAAGTGTGCAAAAAAAGTGAGGACCTGAGTGAAGTAGGTAAATAAGTGAACGTTTAAAGATAAGTTTATTGCACTATAATAGGGAGGAAAAGAAGTGATGTAAGAGACGTGGGTTGTTTTCTGTCTATATATGCATGTAGGATGCATTATATTTATGCATCAGTACAAAGCAGATTACAAAGAAGCAGCACATAGACAAAAGTATTGATATCTGTAAACCAAAACTAACATCTCCCCAATGAGTTCTTATTTTATGGTAATAATGTCGTCGCCGTAGTATATACTGTGCTCGTCTGACTCTGGAATTTATACAAGTTGATTCGTTTTGCTTAATTACGTAGCTCTATCATCTGCTTAATTATACTCATTCCTGAGTACATTTTATGTGGTTCGTACTTTGGGAATATAAGCACGATGGTATTTGGTAAGTGATACACTTTCATCTATGTATTACAACTTACAGATTTATATTTTTAATCATGTTTTGCTTTAAAAACTGATCTTTCCTTAGAAAAATACTGTCTAAACACATTTTATATCATTATTATTTTACTAAACACAAAATTAAACCTTAATGAAGTGTAAACAATAGTTATTAGTAAGGTTACTCATCTGCTTTTTGTTCTTCTTGAAATGTTTTTTTTTTACATTTGTTACAACTGTTGCAATTTGAGTAAAATGAACTGCAGTTATCAATTATTCGGGGTCAACTCAGGCAGTTGTGCTGACAGATGACAGATAACAGTGGTTTAAAAATGATGAAGAAAGCATACATATAATATATTCATATCCCATACTTGTGTATGTATAAGATATAATTATACACACAGCAGTTATCTGATATAACATCGTGAGCAATATTATTTTCTAAAAATGTATGTATACAATATTTTGTTTACAAATGAAACATCATCTCTTATCAACATCATTAATGCTAGGTAGGTACCTATTTACAAACCGCAGCGCAGTCACAATTTGTTTATTTCGGAATATTAGGATGTTCTCTAAACATTTACGATGCGACATTTTGATACATTTTATTTGTTAAACCTGTCACAAAAGTAAACGATTCTTATGGAGTACATAGATTTGATAAGGGTGATTGTTTGTCTGCCAATTTATTTAGGAAAAGTTTTCAATTAAGTTAGTAAACATGTAGTAAATCAGGCACACACTTTATTTGCAATTCGTCAGCGAAGTTTGTCTTTTACATTAGTCACACAAAGGAATACATAATAACGTAGCGAAAGGGTTTTTACTTCAGTTCTTGACGCATAAGATATCTTTTTTGGTTATCAAATAAAATCATTATCTGTACATTAATAGTTTACTTGTTACTTATAGCATTGTAGTGGATTGTGCCTTCAGGAGGAAAGTCTTGTCTCAAGATACTGTCGAATAACAATTATATCTTGGTTATTACCGTTTTAGGTGAGCAATAAAAGGTCGTTTTCATCACATCTGCTTGTGGGACTCCCGCCCCAATTAATTGGAAATTATAGAATCAGTTTCGCAAATTCATCATGTTTCAAGATCTTCCAGATTCGTTGATCTTTCAAATACTCAGCTATTTGTCTCCGAATGAAGTGGCCCGTGCCGGCCAATGTTGTCGAACATTCAGGAGAGTTGCACATGATGAAATTTTATGGAGAAATTTATTTCATCGAAAGTTTAGAGTGCAGCCCACTTTTCAAGAACCAGTCGGTAAGCAGCAATTATTTTAATGTGTAGTATCGAATTCATCTAGGATGAAAATAAATCGGCTAATCAAAAGCTTTACCTTTTCAGGACATGACACATGGAGGGATGAATTTATTCGTTTGGTTGATGAAACGCCAATTGTTGAAGCCCAAGTGTTGACGAAACATTCTGATCAAGTTTTGCATGTTTCATTTTCACACGATGGACAACGCTTTACAACGACTGCTAAAGATGGTTATGTTCACGTGCGTTTTTCCCTTCTTTACTCATGTGAAGATGTTTTTTGCACGAAGACTTATTACCTCTTCGTGACACTCTTCAATATCGTAGTAATTATAATATTTTTGATCTGCTATGAATCTAGGTGTGGAACACAAGCACGCATCCAATCGAAAGGCCAGAGTTTTCCAAGAATATGAAGAAATTCTCGTGGAAGTACACTCAATTTTCCCAGTTCAACGAATCAGATACTTTACTTTTGGTCTCAGGAGTGCTCTTTGGGCTTCACTCCACTTCGGGGGAAATTGCAATCTTTAGCTTAAAAGGTAACAGCCGAATTCATGGGAATGATATGGACATAATATCAAGAAAATCATTGTATTATACTAATAGCAATTTTGATTTAGATGATTTTCGTTTGGAATGTCGAGTTATGAGCAAACCATACGATATTTTTGGTACATGGTACTCTGATATGTTTTTTCTCAGTGGAAATCTACATTGGCTGGGAAATATGGTCAGCAAAACAGTAATTTGGTTAAACAAAGCTTCTCAGGTGGGTTACATTTGCAAGTCGATGAATGAAACACGTTTCTATCAATAATCTCAAAAAAGAATGTTACATAGGAACTCAATAATCTCCAAAGTCTGAATGCATACAATACTAATGAATGTTATTTGTGTACAGGAAAGTGAGTCTGAGCATACAGCAATTATGAATGAAATGTTCCGATTCTACAACCCAAAAGCATCATCAGTTAGGTCAATCATAGTTGCCAATTGCGTTGAGTTGGATTCACCCTCCGACGAATCTTCAAGTGTTTCAAGTGCATTGAATCCGAAGGTCGAGGAACCAGCGAGCAACTCTGATAATTCAGATGTGCGTGCGGGGAATCCTCCTTCAAGTCTGCCTTTGGAAAGAGATTTAATTCGCATCAATTCCAGAGGCGTCCGAGGAACTCTTCAAGGAGCCTTTCAGAACTGGAAACCTCTGGATAATGTAGCCGATATTGACTATACATTAGAGTACCACAGCAGCGCACATAAAGATACTCAATCCATGTCAAAGAATCCAAAATCCCCAACGAAAAGAAGAGTACCTTCTGTATCAGATCTTTGTGACCAAGAGTCAGAGGAACCTCGCCCCTGTAGTTCTAAACACGTAGATTCAAGCATGCCAACAACGTCATCCACTGGCAAAGATGTAGCCGAAGGCGATGAAACAAACAACGACACTGTAACTGGGGAATGTGATCTTTCAGCAAAGAAACAGAAAACAGAACTACTTCCTGAAGGTAGTAACATTTTTAATAAGTAGAAGTTTTTTATCAACAGTATAATATATCACTGATGAAAATCTATCTATAACATTATAGCCCAGAGCGCACCTAAGGAAATGTCTGCATCGTCCAGTCCTTTAATTGGAACTCCATCCACCCCGGAAAATTACGACGAAATCTTGGATCTTCGTGAAAAGTTACTGATTTTTACCTGTGGATCTGAAACGTACACACCACATCAAATTGGCTTCAAAAGGATACACCCACTGAAATTCAAAGGACGGATTGATCCTGGACCTAGTCTTAAAGAGAGAATTGAACAGCAAAAACGGAAAAAACAGTTAGAAGCTGACGGTTTTCAGGAGGAACAAGTTGATTGGTCAAATTTCTCAAATGTAGCCGATAAATTTGATCAAGTACGTCCAAATTTTTTTATAGAAATGTCATAGCAAGGAGTATATTTATAATGTGTACGCATATAATATAATGCATTTTGGTCATTGCTATACAATGTTACTGTTACTTTTAGATTGACTGTGTATTGGATCTTCATGGTCATGTCATAGGCATGACATTGTCGCCAGATCATCGGTATTTATACGTAAATAGCCGACCTTGGCCTGGTGGTTATGAGATATCCAATCCACTGGAGCCACCGCCAATTGCACAAGAGATTGATATTCATGTAATTGATCTCACAACATTAAGGTATTCTAATTTCCTTTTCATTTTACAGCATCTGTGGTATATTTCCGTACATAACGTAGTTAAATGAAAACTTTTCTGTGCAGGCAAGTCGGAATGATGCGACGAGCGCACCGAGCCTACACACCAAATGAAGAATGCTTCTTCATATTTCTCGACGCATGTGATTTGTACTTAGCCAGTGGGGCCGAAGATAAGCACGGCTATCTCTGGGATCGCCATTATGGAATATCATTAATGAAACTCCCGCATCAGGATGTCGTCAATTCTGTTGCTTTTAATCCTGTTGATTCTCAAATGCTAGTATCAGTATCCGACGACCACACAATCAAGGTGGGCATTCCATGTGGAACTGATATGGCAAATATTTTTCCAGGCATAAAATAACAATTTTATTGTTGACTATTTTTTAGGTATGGAGATCTAAAAGTCAGTGTAGAAGTCTGGGGCTGGATTACAATCAAATGAATCAAGGTACAAAGCTGTACATGAAAAGTCGTCCTCCAATGGCACCATCTTTGACTACAGTGGTGTAGATTTGATGACCCCCGATTTTCGTATTTCGCATTAAACGGATAGTGATTTTTGTAAAAATGTACTTGGAGAATGACGAAACCTGTTTTGAACCTGAAACTGTCTTTTTCACCGGTACCTGCTTGATGTTAGTTAGCGAGTCTCTATACAATCACACTGTATGTACAACAAAGTAACCTGTACTTATTTACAATTACTACGTGCCGTATTTCCAGCCACCAAAAGTATGAGAACATGAATCCCAATTACATATATAGGGAATGCATATATATAGGATTGAATTCATTTAGGACTAGGAGCTAGTGTAAGTGAACAGATATAATACGGAATAATAATAAGGTATTTAGCTGTAAAGTACATAAAATAACGAAATGAATAGTACTGTCCGCAGCAGAGTACGTATATATCGTAAATTATCATGTGTTTAATCAGAGAATGTTTTCGAGATGTGCATAAGTTAACGGCGTAGTTTAGAAAAATCGCATAATTATGAGTTCAGGACCATTGTTGTTACAATTATTTACTGTCTATTATAGTTTACCTCGCTAGTGCAAAGCAGAGTAATCTACAAACACCCAAATACATATGAAATGAACTTTTCCGTAGTAATTACTTTTATACCTTAAATATTTGAAAAAAATTGTAATTCTACTGGTAAAACAATAGAAAATTGTCATGTATGGTTTACAGTTATGTCTGAAAAAGTTGCAACATGGAAATACGAATGCTATACGACACAGTGTTTAAAACTGAATTATTTGACAAGATGAAAATGCTATTGTAATCTAAAGGTGCTAAAATAAACTGTGCCTATACTTGAAAAATTGATTTGAAAGCACGAAAGTTTATTATGAGATTTTGTGCACAATGTCCTAATCAATGCCCATATTTACAACTTATCACAAGCCATACATTATATCTGGTAACTTCACACATCATCTTCGTACACAAATGGCTTGGCTTTTCAGGTTGACCACACGTCTGTGGACGAAATTACAATACTGCTGTGATTCTACAAGTCACTTATTAACAGAGCAGTAAATTTAGACATGTCACAGTCATATATTAACTTACAATATTAGCAATAAATATTTTGAATTGATTTGTATAGCAAACCTTCAGCTGCTCTATTTTAATTGGCATTGTCTATCTCAGCGTTTTCATTGAAGCGCAATCAATGTTATATTATGCGATAGAGCATAAGAGGAAGTAGTATATATTGAATGTAAACATTTTATACTGGAGGAACTGAAGGTGCAGGCGGAGGCGGAGGAGGTGCATTACGTATTTCCACGTGTCCATAACATTGTGAACATTCGTCGTCAGTATCTGATGAAGATTCTCCAAAAACATGAGGCTTTTTATATACACAGCAACCTATACAAAAGAAGGATGTCAATATTATTATTATGAACTTTTTTAAATTACCTATCTAATAACATAATCCCTATTAAAAAGATCCCATGTTAGTTAATGCTACATTTACATATATGATTTACATTTAGACTTTTTCTTATTCATGTGTTCATTGTCAACAGTTTCCTCAGTCCATCCAACTTTCTTTTTCTTTTTAGGCTTTTTTAAAACCAACCGAACTGTTGAAGTAGATTCTTGAGCCTGTAAAATAAAAAAAATATTTTTTGACACAGGGATAATATTATAGAATAAATTCAAAACAAAAAACAATTACCACTTTAGGTTCTGACTCCAAAGTAGTCGTGGAATGTTGTGTGTTCTCTGACATCTGCTCTGCCATCATGGTTTTCAAGAATAGGAACAGGAAACTGGAAAGAATTTAACAGGAATATTTGAAGCCCCCAAACAGGTCGAGAAACGCCTCTCCCACGTCAACAGTAGGTAGTAGAAATTCGGCACTCAAAATTTTTACAGTTTTAATTGTGTAAATTTTGATATCAAATTAAAAGCGTCCATAACCGCAACCGCCCTTCTGTCTAGAACCTAGAAAAACAACAGCAAATTAATTAATTAATTAATTTTTCCTTGTCTACAAAAGTAAATACAATCTGCATTATCAAATAAACTCGTTTAAGTAACTACTATGTAAGTATTTTCCAAAATATTTTGGGTTTAATTTTACATTCAATATTCTTAATCCAAGGAATTTGGATACGGAAAAACGTAATTGTAAATGTAATTTTATGAAGCTACAGTTAACACAATTTAAGTAACTATTTTGTGATATAGCAAACTGATTTGGGTCTATTGTTCTTACCAATATTTAAGCAACATGGTAAAATGAAATACAGTAGCGTTTTTAGTTTAAAAAAAGAAATTTCTTACTTTTCACTTCATTATCCACTGAGAAAAAAGCCCAACATTTTTTTTAGTATTTCCTGTATTTGAATTTACCTCAACCGGCTTTATGACTTTATGGCTGGATATAGCTTAAGATTGATGGACGGTTATAAAAAATTCTGCAAGCACGCAATTGTTTTTTGTTTGCTGTAATTTTTCTAAGCTACATTCGGTATTCTATCAAAATTTTGAGTACAACTGCTAAAAATTAAATTTTGAGGACAGGAAAATTTACTTCGAATTCTAATGTTCTGGATAGATGCAAACAACTAACACAATGGTTCAATATATTTTGAATCAGATTGACGGATCACTTAAGAACTGTTTTATACTCAATCCTAGAAAGTAGAAAGTTCATTTCTCTTGAACGAAAGTTTTATAGCACGTTCGCACACTACAAGGGAAAGCAGCTTTCTCTAGATCTTTGGAAATCATTGTTATTGATTCTTAGGTCATCCGGCTTGCTAAAGTGTGCGTCCCACATTTACCTTTTCGATAAATACAAATTGGACTTTCACCAAAGACTTTCCGATAACTTTCACTTATGTTTTCTTAAGCTTTTCTTTTTCTTCGCCGACCTACTACATAGCTTGTAATGCAAATCAAAAATCAGATTCCGGTGCTTTCCTGTTTTTTTAAGGAATAATAAAACTTTCACTCTGCTTTAACCCTGCTGTCTCCTATTTCGCTATTTTAGTTGTCCATGGATGGAATAGGCAAAAACTGCATAAATTGACTGCAAGAACTATTTAAGATGAAGACAAAATTCCTTGCCTTCGAAGCAAAAATTTTCATGATTAGAAATGATTAGCAGAAAAAGAGTGGGATATTAAACTTAAAAAAATCTTTATTACACAATTACATGTTACAGGTGTAAGTATTCGAGACCCAATGGCAGTTGAATTGGGATTTGTAGGTGTTATTTTAATATTTGTACTAGGATCTTGACCAAATGTTTTCTAAATAAAATATAGATAACAGTTATTGCAATTTATTTACAAGATTATGGATATCCGTGTAGTAGAAAGGTAGGTACTTGATTGACAATGAATTATATTGACAATTTGAAACATTTTTGCACACATTAACTTTAACAAGCAATAATTTAATACAAGTGAGGGAAAAACTTGTGTACACTTCTAATTAAGTTGGCTTTAAGATTAATTGAGTAGCTAATATTTTCTTCGAAATCATAGTTTTGAGTTCTTATTCTTGTTGACTGGGAATGGTTTAAAAGGTTTCAAAAACGATATTTTCCGTTTATAAACATCGGGTAGTAAAGCTACTAAAGTTAAGTGCGTTACAAAGGCAGTAAGACCCCACAGGTCTACTACTTCAGTGTCGTTATGAACATTGAGATTTTTGTAAATGGGCATAGAAAAATTGAAGTTGCCTTGCTTGGGAGAATCTTCCCAATTTTTCGAATCACATAAATGTTCTAACGTCACAGTAAACGCATGGTCCACTTCACCAGGATTTATTTTTAGTTTAATGGGGTCTACTTGGGTCCAGCCGTGCACAAAACCTAGAACAGGAGTAACTCCCATTCTTGTCGAAACTGTCGGAAAGTCTCTAAGTATCGTCCAGACTTCGACTTTACCCCGTTTTAAGCCCAATTCCTCTTCAGTTTCTCTCAGTGCCGTTATAACCGGGTCACCATTGTCTTCTGGGTCCATAGCACCTCCAGGAAATGATATCTCTCCGCGATGTCTTGATAAATTCAACGATCTAAGATTATACAACAGAGAGGGTCTTCCTAACACGTCATAGCATAGGGGTACCAGCACTGCTGCCCTTTTAAAATCGGAATCGTCTTTTGGAAACATGTAGTGACAATTGTCCCGGTCCAGCCGAGCATACTCAATCGTTCTAGCTTTATTTTCAAGAGAAAACGCTTCATTCCAATCAAATGTCATTGTTGCAGTTGCTGTCATTGTACGAATTTTCAGATGTAGTTTATTACACGTTGTTGGACAACGACGAGCAATAATCATATTCCGAAACTGAAAACAACATACATAATAGTAATGAGCTTCGGATTTATAAACAACACTTATTATTAGCACTTAGCACTCAGTGAAAATAATTAGGCAATTCATGAACAATTTTTACTTTTATATAATACCACTCGCTGTAAATTTTTCTGCTCCTAACTTACTTATATTTTCTATAAATACACATTTAATTTTTCTAGTTACTACTTTTGAAGTATGTTTTGAACATGTTTTAACATAAAATCATTATTCGATCGCAAAAAAGCAGATATCAACTTCTAGATCAATATAAATATTAATTATTATCAATGTAATATATATGCACTATTATTAGTGTTTAAACAACAATGAATACTTCGTACTTGAATATCTATACCACCGCATAATTGGCTAAAATTATTAATTGTATTGTAAAATGTAAATACAATTTTACTGCAACAAAATTCTACTAATACCAGCCAGCTATTCATTCAAATACTGCTGCATCAACGCATTAATGATTTTAAAAAATATATTAGCAAATTATTCCAGTTTAGATTGCAAATTACAGGTAATCAAGTTGTAAAGGGTCTAAGATTACGACGACACTGAAACCGTACCGTATTAGTTATAATGGGTTTTGGTTTTAATCACTGTACACTACAGAACAACAGTAAACACCGAGCTGCAAAAGACATTCTTCTACAAAAACCTAGATACAATTACCATAAATTACCGTAAGAGGCAAAATAAATCGATATAAATTAAAAAGTTGACTTGTTTTTCGACTAGACTTGATTCTGAAAAGAAAAATAATATTGAGTGCGCAATAAATGACTTTTACGTCAACTTATAGCCTTCAATATGAAAAGTAAATTCGCATCAAAATTTTACCTACAGAGACAGGACAAGAGCAAGCGAGAAGAAGGATAGAAAATTGCTCTTGCCTGCATATTGATTTGATCCAACTTTGCCGCATTTCTATCGCTTAGACTTTTCCACGTGAAAAATATTTGGGAAGGGACATGGGATCTTTGGGATTTTCCCCATTCAATCTTTTCGGTCCTCAATTCAGAATTGCAAAATCCTTTTAGCATGGGGCAAGTCGAAATTATTCCCACACACGTTGTAACTCACAATATTATTGCAATTACCCTGTACCACCCCTGTACTGACTGTACTGCTGCTGTATGATTGTATGATAGCACAGAATTACTAAGGACATCTGATGAGATATTACTAATTCAGGATGTTAATTACAATTGGATAGTGAAAGTTTTACTAGTGACTAGGGAGGTAGTTTTGCTCATGCTGGATTTACAGTTAATTACTCCCATTAGTATATGCGCAGTTGGACGAATTAATCTGACCGAAAATAAACTGGTCGAATATTTAAAAAATGTATGCTTTATTCGAATATTAAATTCTGTGGCAAATGCGCTGCAAATATTATATCATCTATTTCAAGAAAACATTTATTTCTTTTACACCGGGGAACTGTTAGAAATAATTTGTTTCCGCCTTCTCGGTGTAAATAGTAAAGTTAACAAAGTGGTCGCCGGGAGTCGAACCCGAACCCAAAACTTTTCAAATTGCAAACTACATTGGTTGAACCCTAAACTAATTCAAAATATGTATGTAAATTATACGTATTGACAAAGTCTAATACTAATTAGGATGTTTATAGAATAGTAAAAATGCTCTATGTATTATATGTACCTTGTTGGTTGAGGTGTATAGTGTAGTCCCTGTATCTTGTATCTGTCAAAAACTTCTCATAGTGTGGTCACTGTCGCAGTATGTGAAATTATAAGTTATAAGTAAGTATAAGTTATAAATAAGAAGTGATAAGTTCAAGACGGTTTGGTACATGCAGGATTTACATCAAGACTTGTAGTGTCGATGCGATGTGATTCAGTGTAATTGACTGACAGTGTGAATGAATGAATTATCTGATGAGATTATGCATTTGACTACCCTTATTTTGTCACGAGTCTTGCTAAAAGGCATTTAACAACGGTGATGACATTTATTTGTTAATAAGTATGCAGTTTTTATTCTGTATAGGTATGTTACATTATATGAAGTACTAGTAAGTAGCTACTCAGTGGTAGAAGATAAAGCACTAAAGATTCACATGTAAATTGTTTTTATGTTCATGCAAATATATATGTCTATATACATTCATGGCAAAAATCAATCCTCCCACTGTGATCGAAGGTAAAGCTCTGTCATTACGATTGCTAATGCGGATAACAGTGCTTGCTTTACCTTTCCCAAAATGCGTTTTGGCTTCATTGGGTTACATTAGTTACATATGACTTTATGAGTAATGGCATTATGAATGATACAATGTATGTGATAATCATACAAAGTAACAACATGAATTAATAGGGATCCAGAAACTCTGGTAATTGCATGGTAGTCTTTAGCAAAGCTAGGTACGTCACACTATTATGTACACATGCCTAACTAATTATTGTTGGCTAGCTATACCTGGTATTCTTTTAGGTAGGTACCTATGTACGATGTATTATTCAGTGATATATATACCTATAGATATTGTAAGTTGTGATGATATATTATTAAAAGCACTTACGTAAGCCTTATATAAAATGGTTCTTGATATTCAGAAGCTTAAACTCGGAGGTTTCTTTGCTGTTTTATCACACGATATCAGTTTGCTTAGCTATGACAATATTAGTTACATGAAGTCGATAAACTCTGAACTGAAGTTGAGGTTATGGCAAAACCTAACTTGTCATTTATGTGCGGAAATACATAGCATCCCTCAAATCAATTAGCAATTAATTATTGGTGGATCCCAGCCGCAGAGGGTTATAGTTATAAAGAATGAAATATCATGCGCATAATTTTGCATCTTTAAGATGTTAGCATCTTAATTACAGGCATAGTATTAAGCAACCTAGCATCATGAATATTTTCATGAATAAAAACTGTGGTGATGCTATCTGCATTACCATAAAGCGTTTCGCTGGACGTTTATGATTCGCTATTTACTGCTTATGTAATTTTTTGTTGTGAATGTGTATTTTATGGACAAATTAGGAAGCAAAATCGATTAACTATCGATTTAATTATCACTTAGTTTCAGAGACTAATCGACACTTAAGCAGCTACGTCCATAAGCAGTTGGATATACACATGCATAAATCTGATAGTAAGGAGTATTATCACAGAAAGTCCTTTTATATGGGAATTTTAATAATTTCAAATATTATTACAAGCTGTGTGCAATAAGTATTGAAAAGACAACTGCTGATAGATCAATTTATGCAATTTATTGCAAAATTATTATATTAGTAGATTTGCAAATTGCGTGCAAATTGCGTGGGTCATATCAAAATGTAATATGATTTCCCAATGGTGGTGATTTCACCATGGTGGTGATTTCACCATCCATAGCCACCAATAAATCTTGGAAGCACATTGGTATGATTTCATATTTGAAATCAGCATGATGAATTACCACAATGTCCCCTTTTATAGAATTTTTGTGTTGTTTTTAGTGTCGTCGACATAGTACTGTTAACCCATGCCACTATATCGGTTTAGTGTACTCTTAAATGGATTTCATATTTTAAATTAGCATCATGAAATACCCAAACGCACCCCTTTGCGGAATGTTGAGAAACTGTTGGGGGAATATGACATAGACTTTCCGGTAATGTTCGCACCATGAGTACTCGTAGAAAGATACGATGTTAAAGTGTCTGTAGCGACTACGAAAGTTGCTTTTTATTTGCACTCCCACAATATGAAAGCTAACGAGGGGAATGTGTTACGACTTAGTTGTGATACTAAGTCGCGTCTGGGAGTCTGAGAAGAATTTGCCTGAAGAAAGAGAGAAAAGTTTACATAGTGTAGAGAAAGGCGAACCACATGCAGTAGAAAAGGACATAATGCATTATAATACACGCTGAAACACTAACGGTCTGGCACAAAGCGTCACCTCGAGAGTCATTCGTTTGTGAATAAGAGAATCCTGAACAGTAAAGGCCCATTGCAGTGCGATGAGAAAAGGTATAATGAAAACTATAGCAGTCTGGTAGTCAGGAACTCGGACCTTTAAACATCGCAAAAGGATGGAAAACGAAAGCGTATGAAGACGAAATAAATCCCATTGGAGAAATACATTTGTGCAATGTCATATGTCAAGAAAGAGTGGGCAGAGACTTGAAGTCGCAATATTAACTGGAGGAATCGGGAGAATGAGGCAATTGAAATGTTAGCACAGAGTCCAAAATGCGACCATGAGCATCAAACTGTAGAGAAAATAGTCAGTAGGTATTTATCGAAGAAATTATCTAATTTTTATTTTAGCAATTCTCATCTTCTTCTACGAGCGCTTAAATTTTATTACTTCTATGGGAGAATGAAGGCCCATCCTGATGTCTTGTGGTTATAATGATATTCATGATTCTACTAGTATACTACCTACCTGGCCGTTCTGCTGCTTCAGAGGGAAAGTATATCACTCAAGCGATTACCTTAAGAAACTTATGTATTATACACAAGTGTAACATAAACGAATAATATATCATTTTCCCAGTTAAATTATCTTGAAATTCCGGAAAATCTGCAAAAGAAAGTTTTCAAGCAGAAGTGAAAAGGCTGCGATACTTTATTTTACTTATTTTGTACGCTACAGAAACACACAAAAGAACAAAGTGAAAGCAAATAGATGTGCAATGGAGCGGCAGAGCTTTATCGTACGTGACTAATAACGTGTCCCAATCCATTCCCACAAAAGAAATATTATCCTGACCTGAATAATTTTTTTACTGTCAGGAGATTGCATTTACATAAATAAATATGACAAAACAACTGAGAGAACACACCTAGTTTAATACAATCTTATCGCTTCTGGAAAAAGAAACTGTTTATGACGCTACATATCATTTATTCCAGTTCGCAGTCTCCGTCCTCCTTTCAAATTCATGTCATTTTACGTCTTTTCTTTGCTTTCTTTCTTACACTCCATGTGACAGAACCATAAATTCATTTCTGTATTGCATTATTAAAGGTCAGAAAACAAATGCTAGGAGTCCCAAATCAACTGTGTCAAAATGAGACAGGTAATTGATGTAAAATGACTACAGAAATAATGGACCAAAGAGTTGTTCTTGACATAGACAACACGCTAAATAGGATAATGGACTGACAACTTCAATTTTCCCATCAATAGGGCATAGGTTTTATTCCTCATCGTCAAACACGCTTATAATTTTCAATTCCATCTTGTTATTTTTGCTAAATTTTTCTAAGCCAAACATACGGAACATTAAAGTGTTAATTATTTTTACATCGACCAGTTAGTTTTTCAGATATATGGCTAACCATTTACTACATTTGACTAATTATATATTTACTTATTACTCTACATATTGTTAATAGGTTTTTACAGCATTACAGAGATTTCACACTCCCAATCGGAAGTCCCTACTATACATTAGATGAAATAACTTTGCATGCACACCAAATATTTGATATTATGTATAAGGGGAATCTAATATATACTGTCAGTTTCACATTCATATGCACTTTTCATTCCCCAAACTGCTAATCTGCTTGTCACTGATAGGTT